>CM035191.1:16335777-16356074 GCA_020233015.1 Callinectes sapidus
GAGAGAGAGAGAGAGAGAGAGAGAGGACAGGTTGGTATGCGCAGATTGGTTTTATATAAGGACAGATGTGTGTAGGCCTATTATTTTCTTGTTCCTTCCTTTGTGTTCTTGTGTGTATCGTTTTCCCTCTACCACCACCACCACCTGACGAATTCAGATTAAAAATGTAAAATAAAAACATTGATGCATACTCAGAGAGAGAGAGAGAGAGAGAGAGAGAGAGAGAGAGAGAGAGAGAGAGAGAGAGAGAGAGAGAGAGAGAGAGAGAGAGAGAGAGAGAGTAGGGAAGAGAGAGAGAGAGAGAGAGAGAGACCAGTTATATAATTCTTGGGAAATGTAACATAGAACAAAGGCAAGATGACCTTTATAAGAGATGGAGACAGCATACAGGTAGCTAACATGGCGTCACTTTTGTTTTTAGGCCTACGATAAGAAAGGCCTTGGGGGAAAAAAATGGTGTAGTGTAAATAGCAACTGACACACACACACACACACACAAGGTTAGGTTAGGTTAGGATAGGTTTCACACACACACACACACACACACACACACACACACACACACACACACACACACACACACACAAACAGAGGGACATATAAGGGTAAGACTTCCACAGCAAGGGAAAAAGGTCAACAGGCTTCCACCACCTTATCGCACGCAGCCTTTGAGTTACTTAGAAGAGGGAAAACCAGTGAAAAGCATACTACACTAACGTTCAAAGGAAAGAGTTCAATGTTGCAATGCACAGCTGGATGAAAGAAAGGCTTCACCTCCACTATTTCAAGAGGCATTATTTAAATTTATATGATTTTTTTAAGGTGTTTTTCAGGTTCTAGAGGCAGAATTATATAAATTGCTATATTAACTGAGGAAATCGCCTTGGAAATCTTGCTAATCCAGTAGTAGTGGTGGTGAGAGAGCAAAGCGTTTCTGAATACCGACCAGAATACAGAATAATAAAGAAAGCAGCGAGAAATCACCATAAATACCTACATTTTTTGCATTATGGTATGAGATAATAAAAAAAAACTAATCTTGTGTTACGGAGGTGATTAAAACGAATACTTCTTTAAATCTTGCATTGTAGAGATGGGAAAAAATTACAAATACTTTTTTTTTCTTTATTATTGGGATGGAACATCATGAAAGACACCCTTCCTAAACGAGAACCACATAAAGAAAAGTACAAAGTTATAGTTCTGGAAGACAATGAATAAATGAATAGGTAAATAATATAAAAGCAACGCACTTTTAAAGGGAGAAAAGACACCAGACCAGCAAGAAAAATAGCAAACCACAAGCCAGTAACCAATAAACATACCAAAAAACAAATAAATAAATAAAATAAAAATCCACAAAACTTCAAGACAGAGAGAAGACTGGAACAATAAACAAATAAATAAATAAATAAATAAATAAGCAACACATTTGTAAAAGGAGAAAAAAAAATGACAAACCAAAAGACAGTAATCAATAAACATACGAAAAAAACAGCAACAAAACTTCAAGATGGAGAGAAAACTAGAACAAAAAATAAAATAAATAAATAAATAAATAAATAAAAAATCAGAACAAACAAGAGGCCGCCAATAAGTCAATCCTTTCATACAAAACACACGTGTCTAAAACGTGTCCAAAGCATTCACCTTCCCTATCAATAACTGTACACAATCTTTTAAAAGGCGCCATACCGGTTACTCACTGACGACATCATTAAAGGGTTTGCTTGCTCCACTCCATAACATCACACGCACACACACACACACACACACACACGCACACGCACACACACACACACACACACACACACACACACAGATGGATAGATAGACATTTATGGGGTAGAACCGAGTATTATATTTAGAAAAACACTGAAAATATTGTCCGTCACACACACAAACACACACACACGTACACACACTGAAGATAACCATGTGCAAGTGCGTGTGAATGCGTGTGAGTGCATGTGTGTGTGCTGAGAGAAAATAAATAAATAAATAGAAGAAAAAAAATAAATAATAAAACATGGAGATGGGGAGGGGCAGTATATACAACACATCACTGAGGCTTTGGACGGCGGGAGGAAATTACCAGTACAGAACAAAACGAGATTCGGGGAGAAAGGATATACAAGAAATACTGAATATGATGGGAGACACAGACAGACACACACAACACCGCACTGAACATGACGCGAGGTTACAGGTAAATAAATATGCTGGCTGGCTGGCTGATAGTGACGGAGGAACGGCGACACCAGGACGAGAACGTAACAAGGACTGGAACTATTGTGACAAGGATAATATAACAGCAACCAGGGAATACAGGTGAGGTGCGACGAGATATTAACAGAATGGAAAGCTACACTGGGGGATAGAAAAGAGACGGGGGAAAATAACACCAGAAATACGCAGGATAGAAGTAATAGACAAGGATACAGATAGAATGAAGACAATGTTGAGTGATATATGATTCTTTTTAACTGAGAGAAAGCTGGCTAAGGGTAACAGAAATGGAAAATGAAAAGCCCACTCGTTTGCCAGTTCCCATAAAGATTAAAAGATACAGACAGGAAGATAATAATAATAGAGATAAACAAGGAAGTAATGGAGAAGGATAGAGACAGAATAAGTTGAATGAGTGATGCATATATGATAGACAGGAAGATAACAATAATAAGAAGAGATAAAGGCAAGACAGAAATGAAAAAGGATAAAGACGGAGTGAATAGAATGTTAAGTAATGCAGACTAATGGGATAAAGAAATGGAAAAGAGAAAGAACGAATATAATAGAGGAGAAAGAAAATGAACTAATATATGTAATGGGACTAGACGAAACTAATACTAGACGTGAAGGAAGATAAGAGAGATCAAAAGAAACAGATAAATACCACAGAAAAATACCATTCAATACAATAGAGGAATAAAAAGTAAGGACAGTAATAGGAAAAAAAAAAAAAAGGGAAAAAATGTTAGTGGAAGAAAGGGAACAAAATATAAACAGTGAATGAAAAACACATACAAGCTAAATCAGACAAAAAAAATATGAAATCAATAAAAAAAATAAATACAAAAATCAATTTAAAAAAATATATTCAGAAACGAAAAATAAAAGACAGTAAAAATGAAAAAATCTATTAACAAAAAAAAAAGAATAAATATCCAATACATAGACTAGAATTAACCACCTTATACACACCACATACATACTTCTGTTTCCCTGTCTACATCACTCTGTACACTGTGGACTAACTAACTGATCGAAGGGGGGGAAAACAGCGGCTCCCCTCTCCTCCCCTCCCCTCCCCTCTCTTTAACACATTCATACCACGAGCAGGTTGGCATGCTAAAAATGTGAGAAAAAACCATGGTGATTTTTTGTTGTTGTTGTTGTGGGTGGGAAAATGCCGATTATGAGAGAGAGAGAGAGAGAGAGAGAGAGAGAGAGAGAGAGAGAGAGAGAGAGAGAGAGAGAGAGAGGAGAGAGAGAGAGAGAGAGAGAGAGAGAGAGAGAGAGAGAGAGAGAGAGAGAGAGAGAGAGTAAACCCAAACCAGATGTGAAGGACTGAAGGTTAAAACATCAGACCACCTCTTCTACCAAAGGAAAAAGGAAACACTACCACCGCTAACTAACACAACGCGCGACTTAACATACGAATCTCACGCCTGAGTAGCCTAGCCTATAATTATGTGCCTGCAAACGTTACCAGGCCTATCCTAAAGTACGCCCTATGTGAATGTTTATTTATGTAAGAATATAAAGGTAGTATCGTGGGTTTGGTACCGTTGAAGGAGGATTAAAGGAGGGAATAGAGTGTTAATTAAGGGTATTTCAGTCTAGTGTGGTAATGAAAGCACGCCTCCTGTAGTTTTTAATGATAGGACAGCTGCTTTGGTGCTATTGAAAGAGGATTGACGTAAAGAAATTGAGTGTTAAGTACGGGTTTTTCTGTCTAGTGTGGTGATGTAAGGAGTACAGTGTTATATAAGGGTTTTTCAGTCGTGTTATGTGAATTTAATGATAGTATAGTGGGTTTGATACTATTGAAAGAGGATTGACATAAGGAATAGAGTGTTAAGTAAGGGTTTTTCTGTCTAGTGTGGTAATGTAAGGGATACAGTGTTATATAAAGGTTTTTCAGTGGTGTTATGTGATTTTAATGATAGTACAGTGGGTTTGGTACTACTGAAAGAGGATTAACTTAAGGAATAGAGTGTTAAGTACGTTTTTTTTTCACTATATGGGTATTTCAGTCTAGTTTGGTAATGAAAACCCACCTCCTGTAAATATTATGATAGTACTGCGTGTTTGGTACTACTGAAAGAGGATTAACGTAAGAAATAGCGTTTTGCAAAGGTTTTTTTTTTCCTTTTTTTAGTACAGTGTGGTAATGACAGCAAGCCTTCTGTGTGTTTTGATACTGCTGAAGGAGAAATATATGGAACAGTGTTATATAAGGGGGCTGAAAGGTTATATAACACAGTGTAATTAATGAATGTAAAATAATGCTGCGGTACAGATGATTAAAGTTATTGTGATATGTAAAGGAAGGAGTTTCAGTGCATTGTGGGGAGGTGGGGGAGGGGGGAAACAGAACTACAAAAACAAAACAAAGAATTTCAATACACGATGGGTTCAAGGGAAGTGCAATACAAAAAAATTCAAATATTCTCTCTCTCTCTCTCTCTCTCTCTCTCTCTCTCTCTCTCTGCAGCAGCACACCACCTCATTTATTTACTTGCTGGTTCAATGTAAACAAGCATGAACAAACAACTTCTGAAGGGTAAATACTGATGTGACTGCTTCAGGAAATTGCTTTTGCTCATCATTATTTTACAACGATGATGACGATGATGATGACGATGATGATGATGATGATGATGGTTACAAAAATTTTTTAAAAGGAGAAAGAAAAGTAAAGTAAAGCCAAGAATAGAGAAACGAAACTGGACGAGTAAAAGGAAAAAGAATTGGAAGGAATGAAAAAAAATATTAAAGAAAAAAAAAAAAAGGTGTGGGAGAGAGAACCGGTAATAAAACTAAACGAATGGAAAGGAGAAGGAATGGAAAAGATATTAAATAATCGAAGGGAACAGAAAGTAAAAGAAAAGAAAAAAAAAAGGAAAAAGGAAAAAAGGAAAAAAACAAAATGAACAGTCAAGAAAATACACCACATTTAGCTAACTCTTTTGAACCTACAAGGGGACTGGCAAATAAGTGGGAATTTTTTTTATTATATGTTACCCTTGAGACAATTTCTCCCTCTTACGTAAAAACAACAACAACAAAAATAACAACAATAACAACAAAAACAGTAGTAGTCCCTCTTACGTAAAATCAACAACAATAACAAAAATAACAAAAATAACAACAAAAACAGTAGTAGTAGTAGTAGTAGTAGTATTCACCCAAGGCGGCTAAGGAGAGTACAAAGGAGTTCCACAGACTAAAGGGTTTCCAGTCCTCTATAAATAGCATCAAATAGTACACCCTCCCTCACGTGGATGGGTCTATTCTAAGCTCCCTCAACCCATACAAGGGACATTAAATTCTGGAGGAAAGGCTCAAGTCACCTAGACGATCTGGACTATTAATATCTCTCTCTCTCTCTCTCTCTCTCTCTCTCTCTCTCTCTCTCTCTCTCTCTCTGAAGCGTATTTAATTGAATGGTAGTTTTCTTTGTTCCTTTCTTGTGTGATGATGATGATGATGATGATGATGATGATGATGATGATGATGATGATGATGATGATGATGATGAAGAACACACACACACACACACACACACACACACACACACACACACACACTTCGCTACAGAAAATATTTGAAGAATGTTGTGCAGTGGTCAGTGTTCAGAATGTATATGATTGTGTTAGATATATTTGGATTATAAAAAAAAAAAATGAATAAAAAAATAAATGTTCCTGTGTCCTGTAGAATGATTAAAATATGTAATGTATCCAAAAGCAAGATTTTTTTATGCTATATGTTTACAAATTTACTAAACTTCAATGTAATGCGGAATACATCTTTTTTTATTTGATACAAGAGGGATTTGCTTGGAAAAAAAGGTAAATGGAAAATGAAATAACAGTAAGTGAGATGTAACTGAAAAATTCAACAACATGAAAAAAGATTAAATAAACAAGTAAAAACAGAAAGAGAAAAACACTAAAAATAGAGATTAAACTTTAAATAACTGAAGGCAAGTGTACAAATAAATTTTTCTAAAAAGAATCACAAGCTTGACAAAATGCAACAAAAAGCATAAAAAGATGAAACCATTTGACTAAAAGATATCAAAAACAACAAAATAAAAATGGCATACTTTAAGACAAGCATAACCACAGTGAAATAAAGAAAAGAGAGTAAACTAACCACCCAAAAAAAATCTACAAGCAAAAAAAAAAATGAGAAAAATTTGAACAGTAAAAACAAAACCAAAGAGAGACACCATGAATTAAAAAAGAGTAAACTACACAAAAAAATCTATAAGCCAAAAAAGAGGAAAATTTGAAGACCAGTAAAATCAAGACAAAGAAAGATAGATACCATAACAAAACAAAAACAAAACTAAATTAAACAATAAAAAATATATCTAAAAGAAAAATAAGATGAAGGCATTTTGAAGACAGTAAAACCAAAGATCACAAAGACACCCTGAATAAAATCAAAGTAAACTAACTACTCAAAAAAAAAAAAAAATACATGAACAAAAAGAATTTTTTTTGATGAAGAGTAATGAAGAAGAGTAATCAAAGAACACAAACAAAGACACCATGACAAACACACACACACACACACACACACACACACACACACACACACACACATGATGATGATGATGATGATGATGATGATGAAGAGCTTGATGTGATTTGGTAATTATGAAACTAATCTGAATGTAAATATGAGTAAAATAATAAAATCAATAAATAAACTAAAAAAACAGACACTTTTGAGGAATAACAATAACACAACTTTTGTTTATCCTCTATTTTTAACCAACAAAGAACTTTTTTCCCTTTTTTCCCAATGCTTGTTAAACTTAGTCTTTGGGGTTAATATTGATGTTTTCATTGTTAAGGATCTACAAGACAACGACAATGAACAGCAATGACGAGGACAACAAAAAGTGCCAACTCAAAATAAAACTATGATGGCAGTAAATGGAATTTCAAATTGAGCCAAAATTGTCATGATAACTGATGTAATTCCTAACTTTCTCTCTCTCTCTCTCTCTCTCTCTCTCTCTCTCTCTCTCTCTGAAAACACTTCGAAATACAGTAAATAAGTGAATATTGAAATGAGTCTAGGTACAATGACCTACCACAGTTTTTTTTATCCTTTTTTACATAAGAAGAGTAACCAATTAAGGCCAAAATAAAGTGGTTAAATAAAAAGACCCACTGAGGTGCCAATCCCTAAACAAAATCATTACTGAAAGGAATTATTGTTTGTTTTTTGACAGTATATTCTACAGTAAATGTCACAAAATATTCCCTTCATAAAAAAGAGTAACTTCTCAGCGTCGATTGTTAATAGTTGTGACATTTTTCCTTCACTTATCTATCAATGAACACACCAACAACAAGCCAAGCATATAAAAACTCTGACAATAAACAGGAAACTTTAATCACAAAAGCATCTCATTTGAATACTGTTTTAGTTTAGATTTTCAGACACTCAGTTAATCCACTTCATAGAGAGAGAGAGAGAGAGAGAGAGAGAGAGAGAGAGAGAGAGAGAGAGAGAGAGAGAGAGAGAGAGAGAGAGAGTGTGCATGTGCATTCACCCCCCCATCCTTGAAATATAGAAGCATGAAATGAACTAAATGACAGACTAACACAAGCAAGAAGTGTGAACCACCTGAAGGAATGGCTAAATACATGCATTGTTCTTGAAGGGACAAATTAGCAGCCTTTTTTTTATTTTCCATTGTTTTTGTTGCTTCTGGCCTGCTTCTCCCCTCTTACATAAAAAAACATTGATATAGAGGCCTTGTAAATCTCTCTCTCTCTCTCTCTCTCTCTCTCTCTCTCTCTCTCTCTCTCTCTCTCTCTCTCTCTCTCTCTCTCTCTCTCTCTCTCTCTCTCCAAAAGATTATTCAATTCTTATTATCACAGGACAGAGAATTTTTTTTCCTTATTTAAACTAGAAGGAACATGTTTTTTGTGTGTTCCTATTTTAAAAACACACATAAATATGTCCCTTTAAGCCTCAGTGTTTCTAGCTTAAATAAGTAAATAAATAAATAAATGAATAAAAAGAAGAACAATATGGTGTAATGGAATACCTATAGGCAGCAAATGTCATTCAATCAAAACACCTCAATATATGGATAATTATAAAAAATGAGAATAGCTTTCCTCTATTTGGCAAATGTGAAGAGTGGGGTTGGGGTGGTGCTCCTTCTGTGTCAGCTCATACTTCCCTACCACCCACTCTCCACCTTTGCTACTTGAGTTTGTTTTATCTCTTCACATTCCTTTTTTTTCTTAGAGTGAATGTAGCACACTTTTTTTTTATGTGCATGTGTGATATGGTACTATATTTCTTCCTGCTAAGTGTATAAAGAAGGGTAAATTTCTTATTTCAATATTTTTTACCTCTTTATGCCTTGTTTTTACCAGAACATGTCATAAAGTTGTTTTTCCTCACTGCTTTTGCAAAATTAAAGTATTCATTCATTCATTCATTCTCTCTCTCTCTCTCTCTCTCTCTCTCTCTCTCTCTCTCTCTCTCTCTCACATGACTGCATGCATACACATAAACACAAACACACAAACACACACACACATCTCTCCCATCACACAACACAATAAGGTCATCATTCCTACTGCTTCTATCCTAATACCTACCCCCGCTAACAACTACTATATCACTGTACTACTATATTGATAAATGAAAATGAATCATGATAATAATAACAGTAATAATAATAATATGTAGTTATAATGTATCAGTATACCAAGTTGGCAATTTTGCACATTCACACATAATCACAATTATAATAATAAATAATAACGATAACAATAATGATAATATATTTACATACTTATTTGGTATGTGTATACAGTATATATATATATAAAAGAAATCATCTCCCTAACATATTGTAACATGTTGAGTGGTATCTGAGCAAAACACAAAAGATAACATGGAAACTAATCACAATAAAAAAATAAATAAACAATTAAACATGAATTAATTAAACCTTTACCTAGGGATTCACTCAGCTTTCATTTGCACTACACAATTTTACTGTTTCCTACAGTTTTGTTTCATTTCATTGTTGTTATTTTATTCATCCTAACATTTTCTCAACTAAGATTTCATATGCATTTGTGTACATAATGTAAGAATAGAAGTAAATATAGGAATTCTCTCTCTCTCTCTCTCTCTCTCTCTCTCTCTCTCTCTCTCTCTCTCTCTCTCTCTCTCTCTCTGTGGTAGGAAATCAACTGATCAATCACTCAAATATTCAATAAGTGCCTACAAATCTCATCTCTGTAACACTCTCTATTTTATTCAGTACTCTCTTCTTTCTGCATTAACTCCTCAGAACACAGCACTTCCCTTCCTTAGCCTCTACGCAACTTTTTGGCCATTCCCTCTACTTTTTACCATCCTATAATTCTCCTTTCCTTTATTACCCTTTCCAGAAATTAATCATCTCACCAGCTCTTCATGTATCAAATCAAAACCACAAAAAATACACAAGAAATTAAACAACTTAATGAGTGAATGAATGAATGAATGAATGAATAATATATACATATAATATCATCACTTCCTGTGTATATGTTGTAATGTCCCCCTTTCTCTGACCCCTCATGAAAGTAACCTACATTTGTACAACTAACGTGCATTGGTGTTGATACATACAGCATTACATTCTATACATTACCTGCACAAAACACCACTTTGGCTTGTAATCTGATATTGTTGAACCTGTTTCATGTTGTATGCAGTGTTATTACAATTGCTCTAAACTCTGCCACCAGTAAGTACTTTTTGTTTAGACTTCCTACATTTCTACATTTATTAGCTTCATGGTGTTCCCAATGTTTGTTTTAATCTTTCTTCTTTGCTATGATAAAATGTCTAAGCTTTCAGGTAACTACAAGTGTTTTAAATTCTAGTGTTGGTATGCAGTTTTTGCTTATAATTCAACATTTTTTTTTAAGTTTATTAGTTTTATAGTATTCCCATTCTTTCTTCTTCTTTGTTATGATTAAATGTCTATGCTTCCAGGTAAAGACTAAATAATTACCACTACTACTATCATTATCTTCTTTACCTTTTTTTTTTTTCAATTATACTACAAAGCATTCTACTATCATCATTTTAACTATCTCTAACTATGCCTTTCCATTTCCTCACACTGTCATGCCATCAAGCTGTACCACATGCTCCCCTTTACAACTCCCACTATCCTCTACTTCTTTGCCTTTTTTTAGTCATACCACAATATATTCTACTATCATCATTCCAACTATTTCTAACACTCATAATTAACTAATTTTTAACTAATCCTACACCCTCGTCTCATTATCCTTTACCCATAACCTACTCCTTATCCTACACACCTAATATCCTCATCCTTTTCTGACCCCTCACTGTTTACACCTAATCCTACATCTAATTATCCTCTACACTTAATCCTACACCCACTACATATGCCTAATCCTTCTCTAACCTCTTACACACATTCCACACACTTAATCCTACTACCCATCCCAATATAGTCTTTTCATTCTTTCTTTTTCTTCCATTTTTCTATAGAAGGCTACAAAAAATACAAAAAAGAGCAGAACTGCCACCAACCACAAAGCAACAAGAAAAAAACTGCTAATACATCTTCATACACCTTCCTTGAAATAGACTGAGCCTTAAGAAGCTGAGGGCAGTCCATGTCATGTCCTGAATGGAGAGAGAGAGCCTTCTGTTCTCAATCTAACGCATGAGACACTACACAGAGGAACACTATCAAAGCCTTCTGTGATCTTAGGAACAAGTGTCAAATATACATTACATACAAACATACTAAGGAAGTACATGGGAACTTATGATAGTAATAAAAGTAAACTATCATTACATATCTTTCCACACATTTGCATGATATAAAAAAGTGAATCAAATATGTAAATGAAGAAATAAATTTGCTAATAGGAAGATAAGCATGGAAGAAAGTGAATATATAAGCAAAAAATTAAATAAATAAATAAATAATTAAGTCAGCAAATATATAAATGAAAAAATAGACATGCTAACAGGAAGATAAGCATGAAAGGTGAGTATACAAGCAAAAAAATATAAAGAATAAAAAAAAATCATCAATTAATATGGAAATACAAAAAAATTAATAAACAAACACACAAAACCATGAAAATCAAACCAAGTCACACCAAATAAACAAGGACACACATAGATACATATTCATATACAAAAAATAGAAAGATAATAAAAAAAAGAGCAAGTTGGCGATTAACAGAAATAACCCCAAGAATTATGAGTCACGGTGGTGCATCCTGTGTAGTGAGTGGGAGGCGGGGTTAATCCATTAATCCGCAGCTCACACTCCCAGTCACTTCCCTGTAAAGTCACCATTTCATAATCTCACACGTTAAGCCTACAACCTCCATTTCTTTGGCCACTCTCATTGAACTTTTGCTCTCCTCTCCTCCCCCCTTCTTCATCTCTGCAATTTTCCATTTTCTATTTGCAATTTTGCCTTGAAAATTAGTCTTCTCCTTTCTCTTCAACTGCCAGCATACTCTCTCTCTCTCTCTCTCTCTCTCTCTCTCTCTCTTGAATGTTTTTGCTCCATCCTACGTCATCACTGCATTTTCTCTTCAATTCATTCTATCTTCTTGCATCCTTTTTTCTGACTTTACTTTAATCCACAAATCCTATCCAACCTCTCTCTCTCTCTCTCTCTCTCTCTCTCTCTCTCTCTCTCTCTCTCTGCCTCTCTTTATATATTTCTTTCCATCTCTAACTATTGTGGTCTGCCTCCTATAAAAGTTACTCTACTTCTTTTATATTTCTTTATTATCAAAGTGTATATATTCCCTAAACAATTTCCTCTATCTTGTGTTATTTCCATTTGTCTCTTCTGTATCTTCACTAACAATGACATTTCTTTCTTTATTTATTTTTTCCCTACCACACTGTGTAAGTAAAGCTCTCTGTCTCTCCTGAATAATTTGAATCACACCGACATGGCAGTCTATTTTGTTGTATTATTTCAGTATCATCAGAACACTCTGTTATTTCATATTTCATCATTCTTTTCATTTAGTCAAGTGAAAATCCACAAGTCAAACAATTTTTCAGATGTTTCAAAGTGTAGACATATAAACATTGAAATGGAAAATTGTAGTATATACAAATGTAATACACAGGACCAGAGGGAAAATTACGACCATCACCAGTCCTCTTCATTTAAACACCCCTTTTCTGTACTCAAAGTTAATTAATTCGCCAAAAAGATAAAAAAAACTTATCCTTCAGCAACATAACACTCTTCCTAGGAAATAAAACATTTCTAACTTCAGTAATGCTGCTCAAATCATAAAATTCAGTACATACACTATACTTCAACAACCAAATGCACCTTCTTTTCTCTTGTTTTTATGTATGGGGAATACTGGATAAGAGCAATGAAAAAGGGAAGAGAAAAAAAAGGGGAAAGAAAACTCCATAGAGAAGCCAAACAGTCAAAAGGACACCCCACCAAACATTCTTCCCCTCTGTCATTCCCTCAGTACACTCAGTCAATAGGCATAGGAGGAGACAGAAGCAGTTAATAGGTCCCCTTATGTAACTCTAACTATACCTTACAAAAAACATCCTCAGAAACCCTACACACCACTACTACTTACATCTTTTCCTGCATCACCCCTTCAATAGGTTAAGAAGTGTGTGGTCCCTGAATAAATCCATTGATGTGTAGTTATGCTCCACATTCCCTACACTGGCTATTTCTTTCCTACTATAACAGGTCTCAGGAAACACTACAATTATGCTTTTATATACAGCAAAAATGACTTTTGCACTTTTACCTTTGTTTGGTATTTGATCTTATTTTGTTGACTTCATGTGTTTTTATCAATTTTTACCATATTTGTTCTTTTATGTATTCATTTAGTTATTCTAATTTAATCTACTTATTTTTGTTGATATGAATTCTCTTTTTCATCTTGTAACTTCTCCTTCAGTCCATTACAAATAAATAGCCCAAAGAAAATGTCAAACATAAATATTACTTTTACTTAACTCAACCTATTCTGACTCCCAATAAAAAAACAGCATAAGGTATAATTTCCATCTCTATAACATTTCCTTTAATATAAAAAATGGCATTGGAATGAAACACAACAACTAAGGTCTAACTCATTTTCTAACTTTAGCAACACTGTTTAATGAAAAATAATATAAAGAAGCACCTTTTTCTCTCTTTTTTGCAGTTTTTTATCTCTTTGTACCTTTTGCTCATATCTCCTACTGTGAGGGTGAAAAAAAAGAAAGATAATGATATTTCCACACTCTGGTTCTAGGAGAGAGAGAGAAGCGACCCTCTCTTGACCTCCATTATTCTCTTCTAAGGTTCTCACTTGCTCTTCACTTAATTTTGATTCATCTTTTCATCTTAGGGAACTTGGGCAGCAAAAAGTTATAGAACAAAAATATACTGGGAAGCTCAAAAGAAGAAATTCATGTTTCAAGTGAAAAAAGAACAGTCTGGTATGTACTAACACATTTGTAAGAAGAAGGAATCATTACTATGCAAAGTTTGTCTATATAGAACAAGTTAACAAATACAAAATGCTTACGTGCAAAACATAAGCTAGAAAAAAAGGCTTATTGGTGAAAAAGCTTCTATATGGAACACAATAGTTAGACAATAAGACTTGATTAATAAAAAATAGCTCATAAGGAAGACATTTTGCAAGTGATACCTCCCACAGCTCTAATGGCTGGGAAAATACAGAAACTCATCACAAAACACTCTCCCTCATTCAGCAGCTCAGTGGTGATGCAACACTACACAAGAGAAACACCAATTGACTATGCAGAAAACCTTACGCTGGTACCATATCACTCCACTTTCCCTGGCAAGTTTATAATGACCAACTACTGCAAAACCACCAAGAGAAAGTCCACTATGTAATCATGACACCAAAATAAGGCAAAATGAAGTATCGTTCCCACACATTTGCACTCCCATTGCCTTGAACAATTAACCATGGGAAAATCAAGACTGTAACTGTGTCTATTATGCATTGAATAAATGTATGAAACTAGGTGAGGCCCCAAACAATTAATGCACTCCTCATTACTACCCATGGAACTATTAAACAATATCTATCGACATTCATGAATAGACCACATGCTGAATCACAATGTAATCATCTGTGTGTGGAATCACTGATAACTGTAATCCTCATTAACCCACTTCAGTGTAAACACACATATATACATGGATATGACTACAATATGAAGCATTTTTGAGAGAGAGAGAGAGAGAGAGAGAGAGAGAGAGAGAGAGAGAGAGAGAGAGAGAGAGAGAGAGAGAGAGAGAGAGAGAGAGAGAGAGAGAGTAACCTCAATGTTTCACTCTATCCAAGACAGTAAGAGCATATGTGTTTCATAAGTTCCCCATGAGAACAAAGGGTAAAAAATACCTATGGATGTATGTACTGGTTCCCACACACCCACCATAAAAACTGGTGACATGAAGCTGCCTACACTGCTGTGAAATGTGACAAAGAGAGGGAGTATAACACAATTTAACCCCTTCAGCGCTGGGATCCATTTTCATATTATTCTGCTAATTATTTGTTGATACAGTCTCAAAAACTCATGTGGGGGATTAAAATAGCACAGACTCTGGCCATTAATCTTCTGACCTCCATAAACCCTTCCTAATGTCAATAAAATCATCTAATCTTATCCAAAACCTGTGGTGAGAATGTGTCCCAGTACTGAGAGGATTAACGAAGAACAATGTGAAATAGGTAGAGAGCTGAACACAGTATTTCACAAGACCAAATAAAGTCATTCTTCCTGATATTGATCCACAAAGGCAACATCCAATTATGGTTATTAGAGCCGTCATCAGCCTACATTATCTACCACAGCACAAAAGCCTTCATGAATAGTTAACAAGGTTGGTGTGGCTATACGTACCCCATGCCACACTATCTCAAGGTATCCATGTACAACTGCCACATTGCAAGGTCACAACTGTTCATACTTTGTCTTGTACCTGTCCTTCGCTGGGTGAACACTGGCTATCAACAACAAAAAAGACAATATCAATCTATGCCTGACGGATTAAGAGAAGAAAGAAGAAAAGAAGAAGAAAAAAAAAAAAAAAAGATTAGGCAAGTTTATGGATGAGGATGAAACAAGCAGAGGTGTTCACATAGGAACTGTCACGAATAAGTCTAACAGCCTCTTGCAGCTTCCCTCATTTTCCTATGTTCTTATTACGGTACTCCTATCTTAATATCCCCCTAGTTGTGAGTCAATTAACATTACACCACCAATCTCCCATATCAGCCACCAGCATTATAAGTCAGTAAATACTTTGTAAAGTTGAAGTGTATGTGTGCGTGTGTACATAAAGTGAATACACTGACATGAGTTTTCAAGATATTGAAATTTCAGCAAATCAGCTCCTGTATTCACCATCCCATGGAACAAAAAAGAACATAGATAGGGTATCATTTTCTTCATCATCATAACAATCTTAGAGAGAGAGAGAGAGACAGAGAGAGAGAGAGAATGAGTACGAGAACCCCTGCACATGATATCCACAATAGAAAGGACATCCAGAATACTTTATCTATATAAGGAAACCGTTTCTTTCCTATCACATTATACATGAGGCATTGATGTGACGTGTGGTGTGTGCTAACCTTAACTGATGTCTTCTAGCATGATCAACATACCATCACTCTTCAGTTATTTCTGCATCACGATACTTATTGAGTAATCATTAATCAAATGCACATGTGCCTGACATTCACTCATATACACATTTATTTTCATTTATGTTAGGCTGAAATACTTGCAAAAAACTCATCCCCATGACATATCTATTGACCTTTCAGGGGACTGCCAATTAATGGGCTTTTTATTTTTCCTATTTTTGTTGCCCTTGGCCACCTTCCCACTCTTACGTAAGTAAAATAAATAAATAAACAAAATAAAAAATAAAAGAGTAAACCTGATTTTTTTCTTAAGGCAACATAGCAAAGGAAATTTAACTAATATATTAAAAGATCTCATAAATTAAACTAGATGGGTTAAAAAAAATAGTATTCTGATCTGAGCCAAGAAACCCTACAATCTCCTTGTAAATTATATGTGAGATTTAGTCTAAATGTTCCACAAAATATTCATGTTCACTTGTGAGCACCTGTAACTGAATTAGGATGGCAGTTCTGTGCTTGGCCGGGCAAGTCATTTCTATGTATATAATTATCAAGCCACCATGAACTTATTAATGCAATTTAACCTTGACCCAAACTAATTATGAATAAAATTGATCTTATCTAACCAATAACTTTGTCTTGAAATCCTAAAGAGCATGATTACTTGAAGTTTTGTAGCCTCATTCATGTTAACTGATGTATAACCTTTTAAAATGCAATATCACTAAGCAATCAAAACACTGCAAAGAGCATTTTCAGTCACCAATGAAATGATACACACTACATACAACTATCAAGTTGACAGTGGCAAATGTTAGTGTATTTCACCTAACTTAACAAAATAAAGTAGGCTAAACATGATGAAAATGCATGATATTCAAACCGTATCTTGTTTCTGGCATGTAAACGTGCTGTCATATCACCTGACACCTGACACGTGCAACAAACAACGAACAGGATAAAGTTTTCATATCCACCCATAGGCCTATGACGTCACACCAAAACAAAGTTTTCAAAGTGTCATTTCTTGGAAACTACGTAACAAGCACAAGTCTGAGCGTCACCACGGAGTATTAACATGAACACAACACCCACAGAGCACAAAGTCCCGAGTTAAACTTGCAATGTTGCGAGAATTACTCACGGAGAAAGGGACTCGTGGCGGCACACACCCGGCCAGTCATGCCTTCCCGTGTGTCCACCATCACCACCAGCTAACAACTAACCCTCGCTCACCCATCCCATGCAAAACGTTGCAAAATCCCCTGCAAATGGACCCCTTCTTTTCAACTCGTTCATATTTTTTGTAGGCGGAGGCAAGCGCCTCCCTTTGCGAAGCCCCGATACCGTCATCTCCGCTTTTCCGCGAACACCACCACTGTTGTCACTCACTATTCACTGTGCCATGCATATCACACACTTATTCTGCTTACTTTGGTACACACTTATCAGTCACATGTCACTCAAACGTGGGATCACATCAGAAGTGTTGGAGTTAGCGGGGTCGAAGGGTCAACCCTTTGGACCCAGGCCGAGGCCGCGCCAACAACTTGAATGGCCGTATTTTGGCGGCGGCCAGCGTGGCCGATCCTCCGGCCCAGGCTCTACTTACCGACACACACTGGACACTCCGGCACAGGGCTGGCCGCCACGCCACGACAGGCAGGGTGTTAGGAGGAAGGGAGAGGCTGGAGGCCAGCCATGGAGGTGCAGGGGAGGTCGGCACCTCACGTAGTACACAACAAAGACGAGGCCTGTGACGTCATGGGCCTACCACTAGCAAGTCTAGACAGTCAAGCGAAAAACTCTACTCTTACGGCCGTCACGTTATGCATAAATTCAGTACCTACAAATGAACTTATATGCAATAAATAATTATATGTTGTGTAATGTTTACAGCAGGAGTGGTGGATTGGTGAGTAAGTAAAATCGATGGTGTTGGCGGGAGTGGTGGCGGCGCTGCCTTGAGTCACGCTGCAACAACAACACTCAACCACAACATCCCACACTCGGGATTGTTGCTTATATTACACTTGGAGGACAGTAACATGTTACCTTACTACAATATATGAGCAGGGATGACTTCACTGCACTCCTTCATCTTCCTAGGAGATTATATCCTGCACTACACATCCAAGAAACTCTGTTAGGGTGGCAAATGCACGCGGCGGGTCTCGCTTCCTCTTGCAACAAAAAAGAACTGAGGAGCAACGAACTGGCGGTGCTGCTGTTTGGTTCACAATTACTTCATGTGATCCAACAAAGATGTTATTTCAAATATAGAGTATAATATATATGCATAATATGCATATTTATGTCAACTTAATCATCAGTTTATAAAGTTCACAAGTTTTCGGCTGCTTGGTGACTCTTCAATTTTTCGCGCGCAGAACCTTGACCATCCACAAGGAACTAAAGCTGCCCACTTGGATGCGCAAAGAATAGCATGTGCTCTTCACTATGCAAATCGTTCCTATCCACATACCGCCATTCTCCATATCAATAAAAGTTCACTATCGCTATATTCTACAGGAAATCTATATATAACCACTTACATATAGTATGTAAGCCAATTATTCACTTAGTCTTACGACATGAAGGTTTCGTACAACTCTTTTATGTAAAATAATTCCCCCCTTTCATGCGAATGTATACATAAAAAAGAGGACTGTGTGTGTGTGTGTGTGTGTGTGTGTGTGTTCGTCGTTCAACAAATACACAGATACGTACTCTATTCTTTATCTGTTTTTATGATATATATATATATATATATATATATATATATATATATATATATATATATATATATATATATATATATATATATATATATATATATATATATATATATATATACTTAAAATTATTATCCTTGGTAGATAATATAGCCAGCCTCTATGATATTATTAGCAGCGGAGGTGGTGATGGTGGCGTTACTGTTGTTGTTGGTGGCGGTAAAGTTCTTGTTATTGTTGCTGCTGTTGTTGCTAGTTCATGCAATAACAAAATCAGACCCGAAGCTGCGTGACTTGGAGTATTCTTCTATGATTCACTTTTCTTCCACAAATGAGGGTAACGCTATACACTTCCTGACACCTTCTGCTAACAACAACAACAACAACAACAACAACAATGATAGTGATAATAATAACTGGCCAACTTCCCCAATACATTTAGTAGATATCATTTTCTTGTCACTCTTATTATAAAAAGAAATTCCACTGGCATTCTTTCCTACCTCAATGCGTTTTATTTTTTCATAGATATATTTTCTGATCTATTTATGTAGTAGTAGTAGTAGTAGTAGTAGTAGTAGTAGTAGTAGTAGTAGTAGTAGTAGTAGTAGTAGTAGTAGTAGTAATAGTAGTAGTAGTAGTAGTAGTAGTAGTAGTAGTAGTAGTAGTAGTAGTAGTAGCAAATTTTCACCATTTCTTCATTTGTTTATCTATTTCTCAGCAAAGAAAACTTAATACTTTTCTTTTCTGTAATATTACTTTGCTTTCTCAATATGGTTCTATTTCAATTTCGGTAACATTTTGTATTTCTTTACATATTTGCTTGTCTATCTGTCTCACCTGTTTTCAAATATGTTTTTCTTGATTTTTAATAATTCGTTTCAATTCCTGAGTTTAATCTATCGCCTCATTTACTTTTGTTTTGTTTTATATTTTTCAGTTGTTACAATCATTAATTAATATAACTTTTGCATGTTCTAGTATGTCATTTCTACTAATTTGTTTATTGAATTTTATATCCAAATCTTTCAATAAAGTGGACTAATTATGATGACAGTCTCTCTCTCTCTCTCTCTCTCTCTCTCTCTCTCTCTCTCTCTCTCTCTCTCTCTCTCTCTCTCTCTCTCTCTCTCTCTCTAACACGTTTTCATTAATGACAACAACAACAACAACAACAACAACAACAACAACAACAACAATAAGAAGGAGAAAAAAAGGAAGAAGAAGAAGAAGAAGAAGAAGAAGAAGAAGAAGAAGAAGAAGAAGAAGAAGAAGAAATGATTAAGGAAGTGATACTTGTTATTATTACGAAGAGTAGCAATTTCTTTCTTTCTGCCTTGTTTCTTTCCTTCTTTCTTTCAGCTCATTTCTAACCTTTTTTGTCCTTACTTACATTCACGGTGACTGCCCCAGATCGGTTTCTGAACATGTCTGCTTATCTTCCTTCCTCCAAAAGTTATAAACACTCACTCTTGCTTCCTTTTGGCCACTCTTTTCCTCCTTCCTGCCTCTACAACACTCTCTCTCTCTCTCTCTCTCTCTCTCTCTCTCTCTCTCTCTCTCTCTCTCTCTCTCTCTCTCTCTCTCTCTCTCTCTCTCTCTC
>CM035191.1:16359305-16384445 GCA_020233015.1 Callinectes sapidus
CAACATTGTAAGGCAAAGAAAGTCCCTTCGTCTTTACTTGAGGATTTCAGTGGTGCAGTGGAGGCGTTTTGTCCCTTTCCTGCTCTGCGCCGCCGACTGCCATCAGGAGGAGGACGTGCGTGAAAGGATGGAAGGAGGAGGAAGAAGAGGAGGAAGAGGAGGAGGAGGAAGAGAAAGAGGAGGAGGAGAAGAGGAGGAGGAAGAAGCAAGAGAGAGGTGGTGGATTGGTTCTCCTGTCCCCAGCGGCCACCTTCAAATTCAAGCTGAACTTACGTGATGCAGTACTGAACCTCTTCCTCCTCCTCCTCCTCCTCCTCCTCTTCCTCCTCCTCCTCATAGCCTCCATGACTCTTCCCAGCTCCACCGCCGCCAGGGGATGCTGCTGCTGTTGTTGTTGCTGCTGCTGCTGCTGCTGCTGCTGCTGCTGCTGCTGCTGCTGCTGCTGCTGTTGCTGCTGCTGCTGCCGTCGAGACCCAGACCAGCGGAAGAGAAGAGACGCTGCCTGACTTTCCGAACCAATAATATGATAAACAACGTAGAGGTGAAAGGCGATGATTGTGATAATGGTCTTGGTTTCTGAGCCTCACTGGGGAGTAGAGGTGAGTAAAGGGGAGAGAGGGGGAGGGGAGAGAGAAGGAGAGGGGAGAGGTAAGAGGGGGAAGAATGGACAGTAGAGAGAGGGGAGAATGTAAAGGTTATAAGGAGATGGAAAGGAAGGATGAGGGAAGAGGAGTGGGTGAAGGTTTGAGAGAGAGAGAGAGAGAGAGAGAGAGAGAGAGAGAGAGAGAGAGAGAGAGAGAGAGAGAGAGAGAGGCTACTACCACCACCACCACTACCACCCAAGGAGGCGAGAGGAATGGAGAAGGATCGACAGTTAGAGGCGCCAGAGGGGCTAGAGAGAAGGCCTGCCACTACCATCCATGCAGAAGACGGTCACGCCTCTTCGCTACGCAGTTATGCCACACACACATTCGCCAGGGAGGTTCTCAGGGGGTGTTCGCTCTTCATACCACTAGTTTTTCACTTCATAAAACTCGCCCCTGCAGCGGAATTGTGCTGAATCTACTCCTCAATTTGATAAGGCGTCCGGGGCGGCTATCAGTTCCCTCTGGGCAGTCCTGACATAAAGCCGCGGTGTTACGCAAGGTCAGGTGCTAAGGACGCTGCTACTCCTTCACTTGTCTTAACGCAACATTATACTTTATGTAGCCTAATCCAACCCTAACGACTTAATGTAATCTAATGTTGAACCTAATCTAATCTAATCTAGAATGGCATAAGATAGCATAACTTCAGTAACTTCACCTAATTTAACCTAACTTAACAGAGGTATGATTTTATGTTTAATTAGCGTGAAATGACATAATCTAATTCAATCTCTCTTAATCTAACTCAACTTGAAAAAACTCATAATTCAAGCTGACCTATACTAACTTAACTTATCGAGCAGTCAAGTGTAACCTAATTCAAACTAACCAAGACCAAGCTAACCTTTTCTTTGTCACTCCCTCACCCCACACACACAGTCGGTAAGTCTTTGAAACACCCAGATACAAAACAAAACACTAACCCAACTCAACACCATACATACACCAACTTAGAAACATTTAAACCTCTCACGGGTAAGGAAAAGGTTTCTCTCACCTTAGCAACTCCTCACTGCCGTCACTTCTTCCCCGTTAAACCTTCTCACACACACAGAACCTCAACACTCAATGACTTGGGTTTCTTTCCTGTCCTTCAGTCTAATCTCCCAACGCTATGGTGTCCCAGATTGGAATTTCTTACGAGTCTGACCTCAAGTTAACAATACTCAGGTTCTCTAAGTTCACCCTTGGATTACAGTAGTAGTAGTAGCAGTAGTAGTAGTAGTAGTAGTAGTAGCAGTAGTAGTAGTAGTAGTAGTAGTAGTAGTAGTAGTAGTAGTAGTTATCATTATCACTATTAACATTCCAGGCTTACTCGTAATGGAAAAGTCTCAAGGTCGAGCTGTTTTTAACCTTCATCCCCAGGTGAGGGAAAAAAAAAACACGAAGAAAAAAAGAGAAGAAAAAAAACACAGTGAACCCGAGAAAGCAGCACGTGTCGGAGCAGGGAACACCACACCTCCACCTTGCTATGGCTTCCCCGCCACTCCTTAAAGCATGAACATATTTGGATTTTTTTTCAGTGCCCCTTTGGATGGCCTCTGTTGTTCTTATCTCTCGCCACAATGCTGCATCAATCCCCGCCGCCCCTCTGTCACTGCCACTGCTCCTCCACCTCTGCCCGATGCTGACTGCACATTCTTACTCTTTATTATCAAAACTTTTCCGTATCTTATCTGAATAATTTGAACAGGATTGGGTGTTGCTGGTGATTCCTTTTGTGATTCTGGTGATAGTTCAATTAGGTTTATGTACCGTTAACCCCTCCAGTACCATTGCGCATTATCATATTCATTCTGTTTAGGATTTGGTGATTTTGTACAGCTTCAGAACTCATGTGGTGATTGAAACAGTGAAGACTTTGGCCATTAATCTTCTGATCATCATAGACACTCCCTCTCAATAAAAACGTCTAATAACACCCAAAGCTAATGGGAAAAATGCGTCACAGTACTGAAAGGGTTAATAGAAAACAAAATAAGTGGAAATCTGTCTATTCATTTCTGTGGATTTTGAAAATTTGATGGAGTTAGAGGCTTAGATTCTACTCTCACTGTTTTTCATATTTCATTGATACTCCAACAGGGGTAAAAAGGAACACAAAGAAAACACAATTAACCATCTCAGTGGCCCTTGGAAATAGTATAGATGAAAAAACATTAAGAAAACTAATTTTCCACAATCACGTTCACTGTATTCATGTTCTAGTGACTGATAAGGATTTCGTCTCATCAAAAGAAAAGAAGAGTATCCATGAAAGGCTGCCTAATCATGTATGTGGCCTTTGAAAATGGTCCAATAGGGAAATAGAAAGATTAATTGACCACAATAATACATAATGTGAACGATTTGTGTTATGATCCATTTTAAAGCCAAAGAACAGGGAATCATGATAGTAATTTACTCCAATAAAAGAAGTTAGGAGTGATTTAAATCCTCCATTCTAACTTCTGAGGGCTTTTTTCTAATATAAAGTCAGTCCAATGATCTGCTGACAATCTGACAAAACAAGCAATAGATCCTCAGTAGATGAGAGGAGTTGGGATTGAGGGAAAACGTTGAACAAATTGGAAGTGAGAGGAGGGAGGGAGGGAGGGAGGGAGGGAGGGAATCACTCCACCGCTGACCATGACCGTGCCGCACTGGTTGTCAGCTCCCTCTGCCCTTGACCCCCTTGTTGCGGCGGCATAACTCAATTTCCAGTCTCTATTCACCCAAGGAAAGTCAGATTTATTTCCAAGCGTTTCAATCTCGCGCACTTTAACACTATATTGGATTTTATTTTTCCGTTTTTTTGTTTTTTTTTTACATGTTTGCGTGATTGTAACTGTAGTTTAATAGGAATACTGAATGATTATTGGAACGTTGGTTTCTTTGTATTTATATTCCGGAGACAAGAACCATTTCTATTTCCAAACATTTATGCGCCTGGGACACTTTGAACTGGCATTAGTCCTCTCTCTCTCTCTCTCTCTCTCTCTCTCTCTCTCTCTCTCTCTCTCTCTCTCTCTCTCTCTCTCTCTCTCTCTGAGTCAGGACACATCTCCGCCACAGGATCTCACGCCTCTTCCTCGTGTTGACGTCTGGTTCTGCTGACGAAGGCCTTAGGGTTGAGTGAGGCCTCAGTCTTCTTTCTTTTTTTTATTGGGAGGGCTGCTACTTTTTTTTTTTTTATATTCGCAGCTGCATCAGACTCAATTCTTCAGTTGTTGTTGTTGTTGTGGTTGTTGTTGTTGTTGTTGTTGTTGTTGTTGTTGTTGTTGTTGTTGTTGTTGTCCTTACTCTAGTCATGATATTATTCTCAGAAATCCTAATAACTTCAAAAATTTCCAGTCGAAAGTAGTCAAGATCGAATGCTGAGTTGTTTCAGGATACAATTTCATGAAACCTTTTCCTTCTTCTTCTTCTTCTTCTTCTTCTTCTTCTTCTTCTTCTTCTTCTTCTTCTTCTTCTTCTTCTTCATGGAGCCTTCCTATTGTCAATAAAATCGTCTAATCGTACCCAAACCTCACAAGAAAAACGTGTCCCAGTACTGAGGGGGGGTTAAGGAACAAATGATAGGGAAGAGAACACCACATAGATTAACACGAAGAAAATCAATTGAGAATGCAAATGAACCGCAACCAAAATGAAGTATGACGTGCTAAATGCGTGAAATTGTACGTTTTTGCTTTAGATAATGATGAGAAAGAACTTAGGTATGCTCTCTCTCTCTCTCTCTCTCTCTCTCTCTCTCTCTCTCTCTCTCTCTCTCTCTCTCTCTCTCTCTCTCTCTCTCTCTCTCTCTCTCTCAACATAAACACTCTTGAGATTTCAACATATGACCTTTTTTCAACATTGCAATCAAACCCAAAGGGAGGAAAAGAAATACAGTATAGAGTCTGTGAACCGCAAAGTGACCCACCCAGACTCAGGCCTCGCTCCACGCCGCAGATTGGACATTGGGTGTGATAAGATTAGCAAATATCAAGTTACGTTCGGCCCCCATTCATCTCGTAAAAAGAAGGCTCAGCGGTGCATGTGCGGTACTGTGTAACTGAGAGGGAGATAACCCGTGTGTCTGTGTGTATGTGTCTGTGTGTGTGTGTGTGTGTGTACGTGTGTGGGTTGGTGGGTCGGTGGGTGTTTGTAATGGAGTAATCTTTTTTTTTTTTTCGTTCTTTATATTACTCAGTTGACAGATTTCATATTATATTTATTATCATTTTTTTCATCCTCTGTCTGTTTAGTGAGATATGAGTTTCTGGTGGATGGTCACAAAATGGTCTCTATTTTAATCCTACTGTTGCTGATGCTGCTGCCTGAACTGTTACTACTGATACTACTACTAATGCTAATACTGCTGTTGCTGCTGTTGTTGCTGCTGCTGCTTCTACCCCTCTGTATTCGTGGATCACCGTAGTTAAGGTGTTTCCTATTGCCTACACGCCCTCACTGGAATAGGAAGACACTCAAGGGAATTAACACGAACTTCCACTCTTCTCTCCTCCGTGTACCTAACCCTCCCTAACTTTTCTCCTTTTCTTCCTTCTTTGTGATGCTTCTTCAACACCTAACTTAACAGGAACTTACATTTTCTTTTTCCTTATCTTGGTAATCGTATCATACCTTACCTAACGTAACCTAACATAAATTTGTAATACTTTTTCTAAACAAACTTAACTTAATGTAGATTATCCTAACAAGACCTTTATGTTCTTTCTCTTTACTTTCCTTGGGGGGAGGCAACAGACACCCGCCGAAACGTTAATTACTCCCAGTGAGGTCTAATTGCACTGGTTCAGGGGGGGCTGTGAACTGATCATTAAAGCCATCTATGACCTCACTGAACGTTTCCCTTTGTGGCGCAGAACACAAGCGGGTATATAGTAGTCACAGCCTGCCCTCGAAAGACAACCAACCAACCCTCTTCTTTCACACTGAACTACATGCATAAGCGTATAATTATAATTGAAAAAAACTGACTCACCTGCCAAACTTGGAGTCCCTTTCTTGACTACATTTATTTCTATTGAACTTGTTTGGGGATCGGCAGCTCAGTGGGCCATCTTTTTTTTGTGTGGTTGGGGGGGGGTGTCCCGTTCTACATAAAAGAAACAAAACAAACCGAAGCTAGTCTTACTTATCACCACACACACACACACACACACACACACACACACACACACACACACACACACACAGTCGCCTCCATTAGCGAGTGAAATAAAGCCTTGGTCCAGTCGTCCTTTCCTTCTGCCTAACCCTGCGATTAAAGAGGATTTGACAACTGACTTATGACACCTAATCAACTTAACTATCGACCTGCGGCTCCCGAGGTGTGAGGTGCGGAGTGTGACCTTCCTTTGTATTCCTCCTCACCGCCTTTCTACCACCCAGACCCCGGTCCCTTCTTACCTTACCTTTTTTTCCCTCTCTTTTTTTCCCCCTACACTGCTTCTCTAGTTCTCATTCTCCACCTAATCTTCCATCCCTCCTTTTTTTGCCTCTATGAGTATGTCTTTATTATTTTTTTATCTACCCGTTAATCTGTCTGACTTTCCTTCTGTCTGTCTGTCTGTCTGTCTGTCTCTTCGTGTGTGTTGGGGGAGGGTGGGCTGTCAGTCTCTCTCTCTCTCTCTCTCTCTCTCTCTCTCTCTCTCTCTCTCTCTCTCTCTCTCTCTCTCTCTCTCTCTCTCTCTCTCTCTCTCTCTCTCTCTGCATGCATTTCTTTTCTTTTCTCCCCCTCTTCTATCCCGCCTCCCTTTCTCTCCCTCCCTCTCTCTTTCTCCTTTCTTCTCTGCATTCCTCGTCTTCGTCTCTTTCCCTCTGCTCTTCTATGCCTCCCAGTCGCAGTCCTTTCTCCCTCTCGTTCCCTCTGCACCCTTCCTTCAACACCCCCCACCCTCACACGCAGCAGCTCTGTCACCTCTCGGTCACAGCTGGTATTCATCAATGGGGAGATATGCAGGGGTCGCGTCGCAATCCTCTCCCTGTGACTCCATCTCGCGGGGCTGCCACGTGAACGCCGCCGCCACATGACCTGGTGTGGCGGCGTTTTGGAGTTCATTAGTTAGTTTTTTGTTGTGTTTGTTGGTGGGTTATTTAGTGGAGTGATTGAGTGAGTTAGTGGTTTGGCGGTCCGTCGGTTAGTCAATGGATTAGTCACTCACTTGTTTAGTTATTGAGTTAGTCGGTAATTTTGGGTGAAACCGAAGGAGGTAATGTGTTTTGATTGCTCCTCTTTGGTTCACTTCTCTTTCGCAATTAGCAATATAGTTGGATCTATTTTCTCCTTTGAGTAGATCAGGTACACATACAAAAATAAATAGATAAATAAACTGCTAAGAATCATCATTTAGAGTTGTAACAAGACCTTCCCCTTCTGCCACAGTGACGCGTCCTCAGGTCTCAGCCCATGACCTGTACTGAACTGACGAGTAGTACAAAGCCCCTCAGAGCCCCACGGCCCACCCCACACCACGCAGCTGCCCCATGCCACCCCATGCCACGGCTGAAAAAGTGATGGAGGGAGGACACACCCTAGTCTCATTCCTGAATCATTCACACACAGGCCAGACACGCTGCCTCCCCACATCAGGACGTTCTCCAACCCTTGTTTTCATTTTATTAAGTTTATGAACTTTCTGGGAACTTTACGAAGTCCAAGAGTGACCGCAGCCTCTCCTGATGTTGAAGAAGAAGAAGAAGAAGCCATTCTGACATAGAGGAAAGCTTCAAATATTTCCTCCTACAACTCGACACCGGGAACAACGAGTGGTATTGTTAACCCCTTCAACTGGTTTCGGTTTTCTCAAGCTTAACAAAACACTGTGGTAAAGTTGAGGTATAATTTGTATAGTGATGAAATAACTAAAACCTCATTGTGTCTGTTAAGTATGATTCTGCTTTAGTAAAATTATGTTAGGTATAGATAAGATAATAGGTATCGTACTTATCATATACATTCAAAGAGTACAACAATTTCGGGAGGATAAGATGGATTTTAACACTAGAAATTCGCCTTAGAAAAGTGACATACTTAAGAATCTCAGTTAATACGGACCCAGAGTACTTCCTTGTATACCTACTGACCGCCATCTCAACTCTCTGCTCCCGGAAACCCCAACAGTGAAACAAAAAACCAACAAATTAACCTTAAAAACCCCACTAACCTCTGCTCAATTTAACTGTGTACAAGATACTGAACCGTGTGAGAATGCAAACTTTGAAAACCCAAACAAACTCAACGAAAGAAACATCCCCAACAAGCTTGAAAACCCTGATAACCACTGCTACATTCCTTGACAAAACGCTGGAAGGAGAGATAATACTACCCAGTGACAAACCACGAAGAAAAATCACGCACAAACGAACATATACTTTGCCTGACACAGTGAACATTGTAACACTATCTCACTTAATGCCTCTCCGTCACTAACCTTTCCCTTTACCGACACGCACGGGCAGATCAGTAAGGAGGAATAGCACAAGGAGACAGAGGGACACACAACTGGTTTACCATGGCCAGGGGAAAGTAGCAGCCGGGATCTTTCACCTGTACTAGACACTGGCCAGGGAAAGCTGTTCAAAGTGGTGAGAGTCAGACATATACACCTGTTTCTAGTATTCAGCCCGGCAATTCCTACCCCATCTATGCAGGTAACGGTGATCAGTGTGTGTCGTAATGGTGATCGATGTGTGTGAGGTTAGTGAGAAAGGGTCATCCGGTACTTAGAGGCGAGCTGGAGGTGTTGGGTTGACTTGAAGTAGAGGTTCTTCAGGAGTCAGAAAGTGCGTATAGATTGAATGATTCTCGGTACTCATAACTACTCCTAATCCTTTCAGTACTGGGAAACCCTTTTTATGGGATCAAATGCTTCTATTTTTATGTAAGAAGAGTGTATGGTGGTCCGAAGATTAATGGCTAGGGTCTGTACTATTTTAATTCCCACGTGAGTTTCTGAAGCTGCGTAAAATATCCTAACTGTAACCAGAATGAATATGAAAACTCGTTAAAAAAAGAAAAACACAACTGCCTTTTATTGTCTTCATCTGTCTCTTCATTTATCTATCTATCTATCCACTGAACTTATTATCAACTACTCAATCCATCAATTCTTGAGACGTGTGTGGTACGGTGAGACAGAAAGACCTCAATATTTTTCCTGCTGTTTGGTTTATCTTCCTTATTACCAAACCACTACCGAGATCTTTAGCCTTAACTCACTGCCATGTCAAACCATTCTATTAACTAAAGACTGTTAATCATCTTTTGTATCTTGTCGATTTTTTGTTGTTGGTGTCGTGGTGTGCGTCGCAGTGAAAGAGAGTTAAAGAGCCCCACTTGAACACCTCCATCCCTCCCTCCCCCTTTCTAACCCACTCCTCTCTAAGAAGCGTGGATTTGAAAGCAGTCCGTGTTACTTCCCCTGAACCTCGGCGCCTTACAAAACCCAGCACTCGTAAGGGTTCAACGAGTATGAACGAGGATGTGACCAGTCAGTCTCGTTAAGCTTCCCTTCAGGCATTAGTAGACCGAATTCACGCAGACTGCTCTTTCTTCCGCACCCACACGGAGGCGCCGGGGGGGACTGACCTGAGGCTACGAGCAGGCCAGCGACACCACACCACCACCCGCGCCCCACACCACCAACCCAGCAACACCACGATGAGCCGAGCGGGCCAGGCACTTCTAACACCTGGCGTGCTATAACTACTGACGCCAGAAGAATAAGAATAAGAATAAGAATAATAATAAGAAGAAGGATGAAGGATACATAAGCACAGTGCATATCTAACTCCTCTTCCTCTTCTCTCTATTATCTCCTCTTTTTATCCTGTTCTCCTCGGTGTGTTTCGTGGTATCTTCTCATCTTATCTATCCGTGTTTTGCCTCGTTGTATCAGTAAGGACTGGCTGCATAAATGTTACTTCACCGGATTAACATGATATCGTTACCAATATATATATTTTTCATGGCAAATGGCAACAAAGAAAGCAAACGGCAAATGGATAAATGGATAAGTAGATATGCCCATTGAAAATTCCTGTCGTAAAAGAGTATTATCAGGGGAAAAAAAGGAAATAAAGGAAAAGAAAGTGTCTTGAAACTCTACCCTCTCGAAAGATTATAAGATTAGCAAATTAAGTAAATAGATAAAGAGTTATACTTAAGATCCCAATCGTAAAAAAATAAAAAATAAATAAAATAAAAAACATCAAGGAAAAAAAAAGAAAAAGAAAAGTCTTGAAACTATTCCCTCTAAAAAGATTATAAGATTAGCCAATTAAGTAAATACTAGGAGCTTTTCTTAAGATCCCAATCGTAAAAGAACCCTATCAAGTAAAGAAAAGAAAAGAAAGTGTCTTGAAATTACTGTATACCTTCTAAAAAGATTAATAGATTAGTGAACCAAGTAAATAGATGAAGAATCCTACTGAAGATCCCAGTCTTAAAAGAACATTATCAAGGAAAAAAAAGTGTCTTGAAACCACCTTCTCGAAAGATGATCATAACATTAGTGAATAAATTCGCTAAGTAGCAATAAAAGCTGCGTAAAGCTTGAGTGAACATGACCAGTAAAGGGCTCGTTAAGCAACATAACACACTTGCTAAGCACCAGAGAAACCTGATGAACAAGAGAAACAAAGAATGAGAATGCGAATAAAAAAAAAAATGAATATAAATTAATAAAGATAAGAATCAAGCAAAAAAATGTCGAAATAATATATGTGATTCGTTCACTCACAAGACACTTAACCTAATTAGTGAAGTGGGAAGCATTAACGGTGACTTCTGATTACTGATATTTGATGCTGATGTGTACTTATGCAGTGTTAACGTTTTCAATATTGAGACGCATTTTCACCGAGTTTTGTATATGATTAGATGGTTTTACTGATATCAGGAAGGGTCTACGGATGTCAAAAGAATAATGGCTGGAGTCTTCACTGGTTCACTCCTTGCATAAGTTTTTGAAGCTGTATAAAGTGACCAAATGAAAACGCGCCATTGAACTGAAGGGGTTAAACAGCAAGAGGTAAGTACGTATGACTCCCACTGATTGGTCACACTTACAGAGATACTCAGTGCAGGTAGTCAAAGTTCACACTCACACAGGCACACACTAGCGTCACATTTACACGAATTATCAAAAGATCACATTTACACAATTATCAAAAAATCACATTTATACGATCATCGAAAGATCACATTTACACAATCATCAAAAGATCACATTTACACAATTACCAAAGAACACATTTACACAATTATCAAAAGACCACATTTACACAATTATCAAAAGATCACATTTACACAATTACCAAAGATCACATTTACCTGATAATCAAACGGTCTAATTCCCACAGCTATCGACAGGTCACACTTACAAAAGGCCACAGTGACAAGGGTGGAGAGAGAGGTACTCACCAAGGCCAGGCTTGACACAGGTGCTGAGTGGGCCTCTGTGGAAAAACAAAGGCCAAAAAAAGGGTATGAGATAAGGTTAGGTTATCGATGCCAAGTCAGTTATACTTATCACATGGGAGTTCGTAGGTTACGGGTGTTACTGATAGCATAGTCTATTGGTTACCTGTCCTCCTCCTCCTCCTCCTCCTCCTCCTCCTCCTCCTCCTCCTCCTCTTCCTCCTCCTCCAGTTAGGAACGGTGATTTTTTTCCCCCAGAGCTGATAAACTGATAACAAATATGAGTAGCTGCCTGTCCCTGTAACCTCAGCTAACGCCATTACCCTTCTATCTACGACTTTTATAATTTTTCTTCTTATTCTTTCTTGTTCGTGCTTTCATTCGTGTTCTTTTTTCTTTTTTTTCTTTCTTTTCCTTTTGTTCTTGTTTAGGATCAAAATGCAGACTTAACATGATTTTGTTTTTGTTCCCACTTTCCTTCATTTCTTATTCACTTTTGTTTAGTTTAGAAGCAAAACTATTTTCGACCAGATTTCCTTAGTGTTTTTCTCTCCTCCTCCTCCTCCTCCTCCACCTTCTCCTCCTCCTCCTTCTCTTCTTCTTCCTCTTCCTCTTCTTCTTTTCTGCAGCATCTTTTGTTTATGGGTAAAACGTAAACTTTTCCCAGTAAACAAACCATCACCACCATCACCACCACCATAATCTCTAAATACTACATTCAACAATAACCTCTTTTTTCTTTTTTTCTTTTTCCTTCTCTATGCCTTTCTTTCCCCTCCCTTTATTCCTTAGACGAAGATCAAAGCGTAAACTTCCTTCCTACCTCCAAGCAAGCAACACCTTTACCTGAAGTCCCATTTCCCGCCAGACTCAAACTCCTCCCTCATTTCAATTCATGATTCTGTGCGTCCATCCGGTTTGCGTCGACATTTTGACTTTTACAACTTTTCTTTACTACTTTTTTTTTTCCACCCTTCCCTGAGCCCCACCTCGACGAGCGGACGGACCGAGTGACCCGAAGGAGGAGTGAGTATGTGGGAAACTATGCGGACCCGGACGCCGCCTACACCCCGAGAGGCTAAACCGATAAGCTGGAGAGAAACTCAAACGGACTCAAGCTGAACCCAGACTAGCAGGCCGCGGCTCGAGGGACGCACTAACACGACCACACACACACCTACACAGGACACCGAGACATATCGATCACGTCACCAGCTATAGTTTTGGGGCTTTCGTTTTCTTCCAGCGCCTTCCCTGTCTTGGTATCTTGGGGAGGTATCGAAAGAATAGGGGTTTTTTTTCTTCTTAGGTCATGTTTTCTTCCTCATTTCTAGCTAGATGAAGAGTAAGTGAGTGTTTTCTTATGTTTTCTTCCTGCACGTTTTCTGTCGAAGTAATTTGTGGAGGAATCAAGAGTATGATTTCTTTTTCTGGGGTCATGTTTACTTCCTCATTTCTAGCTAGATGAACAGTAGATATGTTGTCTTATATATATATATTTTTTTTTTTTTTTTTTTTCTCGGCATGTCTTCTAACCTCAGTGAAACGTGACGAAGAACAAAGAGTTTGGTTTTCCTCTTCTTTTTTTGTCATTTCCAGATTAATTGTAGCAACGATGAAGAGTAGAGTGATTAATAATGTCTTCTTATGGTGTCTTATGATTCCTGTCCCACTATCTTTTCTAACTTCAGTGAAGCGGGTGGAAAAAAAGAACAAATTGGTTTTCCTGTTTCTTTTTTTTTTTTTTTACAGCTTCAGGTTATCTAGTAATGATGAAGAGTGACAAGTATATTTTCTTGTGTTTTCTGACAATTTCTTTACCAACACGTCTTGTAGATTCAGTGAGACGAGTGAAAAACAGCACGAGTCACTTTTCCTGTCTCCTTTTTTCAGCTCCAGGTTAAGTGCAGTGACGATGAACTGTCTGAGTAAGAATTCTTATGGCTTCTTTCTCAGCACGTCTTCCAACTTCAGTGAAATGTAGCAAAGAGCACCGACTCTAATATTCCTTTCACCTTTCCTTGCTTGAGTGTACCAGTAAGCATAGCAACAGAACCCCGAGGAGAATGTTTTGCTTCAATGGCCCAGTATCACGCAACCCAGTATAGGGACGAGGGACAAACACATGTAACAAAGGATGTCTGTCAGGGAAGGAGCTACCAACTTCACATCAGTATACGTGGCAGTCAAATGTACACAGCCTATACCCTAAATCCCTATGCTAACCCCCCCCCTTTCCCTGGCAACGTGTCCTGTGGTCCCTGTCCTGAGCCTTGTCTTGTATTCCGAAGCTTCCCGTCCCCAGTCTTTCTATTATATATGAATCCCGTACCCTACCTCACTGTACCTTGCCTTCTGTGGGTCCTGTCTCTGCTTCCCTATATAGCTAGTCCTCTCCCCCTGCCTCCCTGCACCATCCCCCTGCCTTGTGTCTCCTATATCCTCCACCCCTGCCCCCTGTTGTCCCGGACCTTCCTCCCTCTTGCTACTGGCCTTCTTTCTCTTGAGTCGTCTCTCTGTTCCTTGCTTTTATCCCCTGTTTTACTTTTCTCGTTATCTTTCTAGCACCGTGTGTCTTGATTTCTGATTTTCTACACTATTCTGACTTGTTCCCCGCCTCTTCTTACCCTGTCTCCTATTCCCTGCCTGCTAGAACCCTGTGTCTCTCTCTGCTATCTCCCGCTTCATGCCCATTCGTACCCTACCTGCCCTGCTTCCATATTCCTTGCCCTACTGCATTCTGCCCACTGCCTCTACCAACCACGTCTGCCGTCTCTCTGTCCCCTCGCCCCGTGCCCCGTGACATACTTGATACCTCCCGCACTTACTCTACCCATGCCCCAAGTATGTACCTCACCCACAAAGCCTACTCGTACCCATGTCAACCAAGGCACCACACTGACGCCACACACGCCCTACATTCCCCCATTGCCTTGCGCCATCCCGTCATAAAGGTGATTTAGTTGGCGAGGCAGAAGGCGGCAAGCATGTCAGGACGGATGGCTGATCTTCGAGTCATCTGGCGGGCGTCGCGAGCCAGCCGTATGGACACAAAGCCAATGAAATAATGGGTCGGCCGCCAGCCAACATGTCAGCCAGTCAGTCAGCCAGCCTGCAAGTCTGTTAGTCAGTCAGTCACCCAGCCGAGGCAAGGCAATGGTTAGGACGTGTTCCTAACCTAACACAACCCCACCTGCGACTTATCAATGGTCATCAATACCACGTCAATACTCAGCGCCATAACTAACGGGAGGGGAAATTAATGTGCTTGAAATACTTTCGTTCTTGCTCTATTTCTAGCTCGCGTCTCGTTCTGGTGGGGAGACAAACCAAGCTGAAACTGAGGCGAGGAAGGGAGGCAACGATCCCAGGCTTTTTTTTTTCCACTGACACTAAGTTCGTTAAACCAGCAACAGCGCGGAAATCAGGGTGCGTGTAACCTGTACCATCAGCGAGAACGGTAAGAGAGGGGAGGTGGAGGCTTGCACCGGCACCGCAGGGTACGAGGAGCGGTGCCATGAGCCCATCAGCGAGGAGGAAGTGCGCATTCACGGCCTATTTCACGGGTGTGGTGCGCAGTGCAATATCAAACAATGGCGTTAGTCTCCGTATCCTGGAAAGGCTCAGACTGTCACCACGAGTAGCCAGACGCCGCCTTCCTCTTATCGACTGGGTGTCACAAGCAGTCTTGGTGCGGACTCATGTGCGTGTCGCGCCACAAAGAAACTGCGAATTCATTATCAGGCGAGTCTGCTGCTTCCTCCTGTATCAGTAAACTGGGCCTCCTTTGTCTAGCTGTGAGCACCACCTTGTTGCTCCCTCCTCCTCGTCCTCCTCCTCCTCCTCCTCCCCCTTCTCCTCCTCCTCTTCCTTCTTTCTCCTTCCTCTCCACTACCTCCCCTCCTAGCGATCATGGGGAGTATCGTTCCCTCCCTCTCTCCCTGCCTCTTCCTCCCACCTTCCCTCCCTCCACACACTAAGCTATTACTCTCACCCCCTTCCTCCTCCTCCTCCTTTAGGCAGTTTGATTTCCTCTCTCCTGCTCCCACCCCAGCCTGCATAAAGCTGCTCAAGCACACACTAGGTTTCGCGGCTCACACTCCACGCACTACACGCACTACACGCACTCCTCCTCGCTGCTGCAGACTCGCGGGTTGAAGGAACTTGACAAGGCCTGTTTCTTTTGACTCCAAAGAGGCGTCATAATTTACTGGCAATTCCAAGAGGTTTGGGAAAGACTGCCGCTGCGTCATCTCTTTATTTCTTCCTTTCTCTCCTCACATAACGTCGCCCTGAAGCCTTCCTCTCCCCCTCACCCCTCCCTCTCTCTCTTTCTCTCCCTCTCTCTCTCCTCCCCAGGTGATCTCAGGGTAGCCTGGCGTACCTGTGGGTGACACGGATGGGCGGCAGGAAGTTCCCCGGCAGGACTTGTCTGCATCACCGCGGGCGCCACCGACACCCCCGTCCTCACCCCACCCCACACCCACAGTCCCCCCGGTCCATCCCGCCCCGCCCCATCCCGGCCAAAAGTCACTTCACGCTACAGCTATTTTTTTTCTTCTTTTTTTTATGTATATTCAACTTTTTTTTTCTTCTTCTTTTTACTTGTCTTTAAATGTGTTTTCCGGCCGGTTCTTGGTTGTGAAGTGAATTTCACGAATGGTTCCCTGGAGAAGACTGTGTGTGTGTGTGTGTGTGTGTGTGTGTGTGTGTGTGTGTGTGTGTGTGTGTGTGTGTGTGTGTGTGTGTGTGTGTGTGCGTGCGTGTGTGTGTGTGTTTGTGCGATAATCATGAATATGTAACCAGGGTGCACACAGCGGCATACTAATACGATAACTCAAGTGGGGAGGCTCTTTGTGTGTTGTGGCGGCGGCGGCCTCCCTCCTGCCCCCTCCCTCCCTCCCGGCGGCCGCCACTCGCCCTCCAGGAACACACAACTCCTTACATTATGACTTCCTCCCCCGGTAATGGCCAATCTACATGTTTATCCCCAACCGGAGGGTCCTGCTTATCAAAATTAGCACAGAAACACCGACGTTATTGCCTCCTCTTGGGGTCTTCTCGGCGCGGCGGTGAGCGGACATCCATCAGCGCGAGGGAGGCCGGAGAGGAGCACATGTCCATTCACAAACCATGCAACGATTCACTGACGCACTAATCATGATTGAAAATGACGCTCTTGGGATGTTGCTGCGTAATTTCCCGCCATTCCGCGCAAATACTACGGCGATGAAAAGAGCCGGAGAGAGAGAGTACGGAGTGTGGGGGACAGATGGGAGGGAGGAAGACAGAATAGAGAAAGAGAGAAGTCCACGCTAATTTCACCCTCAAGGAAAGAGAAAGACGAAAGCAAAAAAAAAAAAAGAAAAAAAAAGAAACCGTACAGGGCAGGTATGGCAGCTGCTGGCGTGGGTACAAACAGTCTCCATCGGGTTTTTTTTTCTTTTTTTTTATATCATGGACTGGAAACTGGATTGTAAAACTCTTGTCTTGCTGTTACATAAGCCAGCTGACCCGCCCATCCCCGGTTTTAGCGTTTATTATCCGCTGCCCGTTGTGAGCTGCCCCGCGGCCACATACTTAAGGGGACGGACGGGAGGCGAGGCAAGGCGCGGGCACCTCAGGGACAGTGCGGCAGGGAATGGTATAGGTGAGGAACACGGGAGGAGAGGCGTCGGGAGGGAGAAAGTGGGTGCACTTGAAGTCTGCGGAGCCTAACCAGACGGCACGCTTTGTACTTTGCAGGAATCCCAAATAATATAGGTCAAGTGAGGCGGCGAAGAGAGCGTCGGTGAAGGGTGAGAGAGGGCGGGGCAGGCTTCCCAGGGAGAGTTTAAATGGCTTCCAGAATACACGCAATGTGTATGTACGTGTGTATATAGTATACCTCACAAGCGTACTCTCTCTCTCTCTCTCTCTCTCTCTCTCTCTCTCTCTCTCTCTCTCTCTCTCTCTCTCTCTCTCTCTCTCTCTCTCTCTCTCTCTCTCTCTCTCTCTCTCTCTCTCTCTCTTTTCGCTCATTGAAAGGAAGAAGCCACCAGCCATTAATCTTTCCATCAAGGCACCGCCACTCAAGGCCTGGCGGGCCACGCACTCACCCAAGCTTGACATTCATTGGCCCCGAGAGCTGCGGCACCAAAACACCGGAAGACTTACAAAGCTATCAACCAGGTAATTGCTGGATCTAGAAACCCTTTAGCTACGACAGCGGACCCTGAGTGAGCCGCGTCCTGGCCGGCGTTCCTCCCGGGCAACAGGCAGGCGGGCACTCTCCCTAACCCCCCGACCCTCCCCGCCCGTCGGACTGCACCAACACGGCAGTAAAAGCTGCGGCCCAGGGTAAAGCCGGGGTCAGGGGTACGGCTGACCTGACACCTGACCAGCCCCTGCAAGACGACACCCCACCAGAGTCCACCCGCTACACCCGGCACGGCCTCTACGGGGGTACGGGCGGTGATTGACCTCGATGGTACAGAAGGAGGAGGCTGGGTACGGAGCAGGTACGGCCAGGGACCCGCGCCGGCCACGGGGGCCACGGGGGCCGCCGCCAGGCCTTCCTCCGCCGGGGACGACGTAAGGGCGGGACGAGCGGAGAGGCGGGAGGCTTGTGGGCAGGTTATTGGCCGCCAGGACGCGAACACCACGGACGGAACCCAACAACTTCCTGATACGAACATGGGGAAGCAAGTGACTGTGACATAAGGGGGACGCCTCCCCTTCCCTTGGTCACTGTCCCCTCCCTTTCCCTTCACCATGCCGCGCCCGCCCCACGACAACACCTGCTGTCACATTATGCTCACGTCGCTGCCCGCAAGGCCAAGGTCTCACGTAGGCCTAACGCGGCAGGCTCCGGAGGCAGGCTGTGGGAAGAGGGCTGGGGAGAGGGGCGGAGAGAGGAGCGCGGGGAGGGAGGCAGAGGCGGGTGTTATGTAAGGGGTGGGTGACACGTCAGCGCGGGGGCACCGGCTCTTCCTCCCCACTCCCTCTCCCTACTCCCCCTCACCTCAGCCCAGCCCAGCCCCACCCGCCTCCCCGACTCACTCGTCCCCAGGTTCATCCTAGACCGACACCCGCCACTCCACTTCCTCCTGCCACATCCTCCCTCCTCCCCCTCCACATCCACCCCCGCCTAACACCCACCCCACTCACGCACTCACACGCCACCCGCTCACCCATTACTAGCGTTCCTTATTTTTTTTTCTCTTTTTTTCTCTTTTTTTTTTTTTTTTTTTTTTTTTCTATCAGTTCCCCTCGAATGTTCACCTCCGCCGCAGTGTTGCCATGCTTAGGTTAGGTTACATCTGTGCTCCTCCACCTCCACCACCTCCTCTCTGTGTTCCCTTCCCTTCATCCACTCTGATACACTCCACACGCTTCTGACACTCCACACATGCCATTTCTCTTTACACATTACAATCTCCCCCCCTCTCTCTCTCTCTCTCTCTCTCTCTCTCTCTCTCCCCATTTCATTGCAGCCACATTCTTCCCTCTATCTCCACCACTACCACCACCACCACCACCTTCCTTCACTTACAACTACTATCACATTCTCCACCACCACCACCACTACCCACCTCCTCCTCCTCCTCCTCCTCGATGACCCCCTTCACCCCACCGAACCCTGCAGCAAAGGCCTGAGAGAACAACAGTACATGCAGCCCTCACACCTGTCTAATCCGCCGCACATATGTACACCCACACCTGCCGGGCCTCTGACATCATGAATCACACCGTGCGCCATTGCCTTGCCAGGGAAGGAAGTGTTAGTATATAGAGAAAGAGATGAACGGCAGAAACTTGATGTCAAAAATTCTGCTATTGTTACTGTTCCTGCTGTTGTTACTGCTGCTGCTAGGGTGATTCTGCTATTGGTACTGCGACAACGACAGTGCAACGAAAACAATAACAGTAACGACTATGACCCCAAACACACACACACATACACATTCAGACACACACACATACACACGTTCGTACTTAAGTATCTAACCTGGACGTGATGGACCTATAAGGAAACAGTACGAGAGAACCTGAACCTCTTCAATGTCCAGTACAGCCTACACACACCTTGCCCTATTCCCTCACTGCCTGGAGACATCCCCGCCCCCGTGCCTTTCCCTTCTATACCCTGCATCGCACCCAAGCAGAAAGAGGAGCAGTGGAAATACCAGCAGGAGGGTTTGTAGCAGCAGGAGGTGGCGCCGAAGCGAACTGAGCGTCTTCTAGGGTACGAGCTCCTCCTCCTCCTCCTGGTGGTGGTGGTGGTGGTGGTGGTGGTGCTAGCGGCGGTCACACCTCGCTGCCACCCTTACGTCACCGGCTGGTCTCAACTTCCTGCTTGAGGCAACACAGTGAGGTAGTCCCTTGTTACTGAAGACATTTTGATGGGGGTGTCCAGATGGCTTGTGCTTCAGGGAGGGGATGGGGATGGGAGGGGATGGGGATGGGGATGGGATGGGATGGGGATGGACACGGCAAGCTGCTCCTACTGTCTCTCTCTCTCTCTCGCTCTCTCTCTCGCGTCCCCTATCTTGACTTTCTTCCCTCTACATCTCAACAACTGTCTCCCCTCCCTCCTTTAAAAATTTTTTCTATAATTTTTTCTGTCTTTCTACAATCTCTTTTTTTGTTTTCATATTGATTTTCACTTGTCTCTCTCCTCTCTCTCTCTCTCTCTCTCTCTCTCTCTCTCTCTCTCTCTCTCTCTCTCTCTCTCTCTCTCTCTCTCTCTCTCTCTCTCTCTCTCAGGTGTTTAGGTGTGTCTCGTCCATTAAGCCGTTTGTGTGGACCCATCAGTCTTTTCTCAGGAGTAAGTGTTGTTGTCCTAAGCGAGATCCTGCTGGCCCCTCCCTTCTACCTCCAAATCTTCCTCCTACTATGCCCCTCTTTCTCTTCTTCCTCCTCCTCCTCGTCGTCGTCCTCTTCCTCCTCTTCTTCCTCCTTTTCTCGGGTACTCCTCCCCACATTCCCGTAAGGTTTAATAAGTTTCAGCAGGTTTTCGACTCTGACCTGCAGTACGTGGTCGCTTTGCCTTCAGAACCTACGGCATCTTTGACGAACTTCACTTATTGTGCCTTAGCCAAACTTACCATGTGTACACTAATTTCCTTTGATCAACGTAACTTAACGTGACTTAATTAAACCTAACTTAACGTAGTGTAACAAAATTTCACCAGGGCAAATCTATCTTAACTTAACGTACCCTAATTCGACTTAATGAGGCATATTTTAAGCACTTAACGTACACTTACACATATAACAAATGAACTATTGGTCAGCCACTTACTACTATCATGACTAACTATCATTAACTGTCTCGTGTCGCAGTGAAAGAGTTAATCTATGTAACCAACAATAACATAATATATTAGCATTACAAAACATAACATATACAAGGTCAAATAACGCAATATCTTATCTAACGTAACTTCGCCAATAATAAAAATAACGAAATAAACAAAACTGATAAACTAAGCTAATGTTGAAAGTCGTATCGAAATCTGTAAGGAATTATATATAAACGCATAAGCAGAAAATGAGGAAAGAAGAAAACGACGGAAAGGCGGAAAAGGAGAGCGAGAAATGAAGGAAAGAAAACAAGAAGGAAGGAAAAGGACTAATGTTTAACCTAGTCGAATGAGAAAAGAAAAAAAAAAGCAAAGAAAAATAAAAGAAGGAAAAAGGCAGATAATACCTGTTTAATTAAAAGAGGAAGAAAAAACAGAAGTAAAAAAGAGGAGGCAAAAAGTGAGCATCTAACGGTTCTAACCTAATGAAGGGGGAAGAAATGAAAACAGAAAAAAGAGGAAAAGAAAAGGAGAAAATAAAAGAGAAAAATAACAGAGAAACCGCATCTAAGAAAACTAACCAAATGTAAATTAACCAAACCAATCTAAACCAAATAAAACACTTGGAACACTTGAAACACTATCATGCTTTACTTTCAACCTAACCAAACCAAACCTAATCTAACGGAGGCTAATCTAACGTATTCTAACTTAAACTCAAACTTACTTAACGTCACTTAATCAAACAAAGGCTATCTAAACTTGACCTAATCAAACAACAGCTAAAGAAACTTAATTTAACGTAACTTAAACCAAAACGATTTAAACTTAACCTCACCAAACCACAACTGAAGAATCTTAACTTAAACGAAAGGTATCTAAACTTAATCAAACCAAACAACAGCTGAAGAAACTTAAGTTAAACAAAAGCGATCTAAACTTAACCTAACCAAAACCACAGCTGAAAAAAAAAACTTAACCTTAGCTGAAGAAACTTAACTGAACCCAATCTAACCAAGGCTAATCTAATCTCCCTCACACTGAACAGGTACCCTTTGTGTAGACAGCAACCCTCATTACAACCTTCTTCTATCTTCCCGCGCGTCCACGGAAACACAACCACACCACCACCATCATCACCACCACAATCACCACCCTACGCACGTACAATCACAAGCATTCCTGCCAAACCGCACCATAACACCCTACCACATTTCCTCTATCATTCCTACCACCGCACGCCACTCCTACCGCACGCCACGGCTTGTTACCTAAGGGAGTGGTGGGGGACGAGGACGGGGAGGGGGGGGTGGGAGGCAGACCTTACGCAGTAGTAGTACCTGACCTTGCTACGGCCGAGCAGGTTGTCGGTGTGGAAGGTAGACAGAAGGAGAGAGGGAGTGGAGGAAGGCAGACAGAGGGGGGTGGTATGTTTTTCCTTGTTTCCAGTGACTTAGCCTGATTGTTTGGGGTTTTGTTCATCTGTGGTTGGTTTGTCGGGTTGTCTGTTGATCTGTCTATCTATTTGTCTGTTTATCTATCTATGCGTCTGTCAACTTATTCTAATGTTGTTGTTTTTTCTGTCTGTCTATCTACCTATCTATCTGTTTGTCTGTCCATCCATCTATCCATCCTTTCGTAGGCCTCATATATCTTGCACGAGGCCTATCTCAGCATTGGAGGGGCCCGGCTGTTGAGCGGGTGAGGGCAAGGAAGGGAGGGGAGGAGGAAGGAGGCAGGCAGGCCTAAGCGAGTCAGGACAGAGGCAGGGCAGCACCCGCGTCATCTACGGCCCCGTGGGACTCCTCAAAACCCAACACTCTAATTTGTACCGTCACCAACAAACAGACATATTAGGCGTAATGGCAGCCTAAGCCTACCACGCTTTTACGAGAGAGAGAGAGAAAAAAAACGTGAAACCTTAGAAGTCTAAGCCTAAAACCTACGGAAGACAAGCTGGCCCATAGCAATTGCAAAATGTTGCATACCTGAACGTTCCTTACGGATCCGCCAGAACACACTCCGCCTGCTGACCTGCTTAGCGCTAATTGCCCACATGTGATGTATTGATACCTATAAAATGCACCAGTAGGGGGCAGGAGAACGTGAATCATCATGGAGGAGGAATATGCGGCCGTGAAGTGAGACGAATACTTATGATAAGAGACACTAGGTATAAAATAAGTCCGCGGCCGTAGGCACTGCCGGTTCTCAGCAGCCGAGCCACCAGGGTACGGCCGCCTCTCGATGACTCGGAGACGTCTTTGGTGTCACGGAGTCTCCCACAATTATGAGACAGAATAATTGAAGGCGAGTGATCCACACGGTAATATTGATCGAGTGGTGATGCAGCATCGTGAGTGTCACGGTGACGGCGAGTGTGATGCTGACGTCCCTCACAACACGACTCCGTGCAAAAATAAGCGTCTTTGTTTACATGGTACAAGTATCTGACTGCATCTCGCCCTCAGCCTCTCCAGCAGCGGGACTCGGCTCAGCCTCCACGTGAGCTCGTGACATCATAGTCTTGCATCCCATGATGTTTACACGCGAGGAAAGCAACAGTTTGTGTTTGAGGAGCGATGAAAGTGCAATATAGGTATCTTTGCAGAGCAACGATGCAACCCTAGCCATGGCTGGGTCTTGGCCGCGGCTGGGCTGTCAATAGGCCTAAAGGTGTCTGGTTCAGCCTCGCCAGGCCTCTGGCACCCAAATGTGGCTGCCTTGGCAGCTTTCTCAAGGTTACTGATTTGTTGTTTTTTTCGTTGTTGTTTCTCTAGACAAGGTAAGACCCGCACCGGCCGTGACGCGAGGCTGTAAGCCAACAAAGAAAGCACGCCATTGTGCCTCCTTAAAGCTGATGATTACTCGGCGCTGCAAGGCCCACCAGCGCCACTTGACGCCGCCACAAACTTCATTACCCTTCTTCCCCACGTCAGGGATAAGAGGGCAGTGAACTCCACGCAGGCCTCCCCGCCCCCTCCTCCCTCCGCCACCACCATCACCACCCGCTCCGCCGGCCCGCTCGGTTACATAACACACCTGACCCACCAGTTAGCTTCGAGGTGCGTCTCGCCCCCATGCTAATTATACTGTTAACTTATAAATGTGTGGCGTTTATAATTCGTGCAGCCGGGATGTATTTGTGGCGGCGTTGTTGATAAGCAATACAAACGAGGCGATCACGTTGTTGCCACCCTCGGGGACGCTCAGCTGCTGGCTGTGGGGGGATGGGGGTGGGGGTGGGGACGGTGGCTAAGGGAGGGGGAAGCGGTACATCACTTTACGTTGGTGTACATGAGCCTCTTTTGGGGTGATTTACGCTAGTGGCGGCAGCTTGGTGACCGCCACGACGACCACCACCACGACCACCAGCAGACGGCGGCACTTGTCCTCTTGATGTACTGTGTGTGTGTGTGTGTGTGTGTGTGTGTGTGTGTGTGTTGGGAGTTATATGGTTGGTGGCTTTTATATTAGTACACATTTTCAAGGGCCACAGTATGTTCTTATGTAACATTCTCTCTCTCTCTCTCTCTCTCTCTCTCTCTCTCTCTCTCTCTCTCTCTCTCTCTCTCTCTCTCTCTCTCTCTCTCGCGGGTACACAGATAAAATGAATACCTTTCCGCCAATTGTTGCGCGTACACACACACACACACACACACACACACACACACACACACACACACACACAGAGTACAGGGGCGGGGGAGGAGAAGTGAGGAGAGTGAGAGAGTGAGAGAGAGAGAGGAGTGGCAGGGAGCGCTAACGAAGACTGGCTTTCTTAGGCTTAGTGTCTATTCATATCCTTGGTACCAGCAACCGACCACCAAATTTAGGCCTTGTAGTGTTGAAGAATACCTTGCTCCCCTCGCCCGCTCAACAGGACTCACGCATTAGGGCGTACACCGCTGCCCTAAAACAAAAGGAGGCGCTGGTGATGGTAGTGGTGGTGGTGGTGGTGGTGGTGGTGGTGGTGGTGGTGGCTTGTCCTAACCTCAAACAAACATTCAAACATTTTAGCTTTTTGTCTTGATTAGTTTTAATTGAATGTAATGCTGGTTCAGGTTTCCAAGGATGGTTTTTTTTTTCTTTGTTTCATTCGTGGTTTTAGTGAGTTATACAAGAATAAAGCTACACCCCCGCACACACACTACATGAAAACCTATACAGTGGGTTTTTTTTCAGAGACGTTTTGTACTATTCTGGCAACGGTATAACAATAATTCTTCACCAAACACATAAAACGAAAATTGAAACCTACAGCTCAATTTTAGAGGATGTCTTTTCCATGATGCTGTAAAAAAATAGTAATAGTTTGACAAGGATCCTCCACTTTCAGCAGAGAAAAATATACATATAAAAACCGTCGAAATCTGTACGAAAAAAGCTAAAGATTACAGGATATTTGGAATGTTGTCTAGACGTGAGAGGATTAAAATCAAATTTCATATCAATATAAAAAAACAAGAGAAAATTTCTGTTAGTTCTCCGTTTATCCCTAAAGCTCTTAACAAGCTGATAACAGGAAATACTGCTCAGTGCTAAAAGATTCAGCATATTTAATTTAATTTGAAGATAATGCAAAATGTGTATGTGTTTTATAATTCTAAGAAACCGATTATTATTTTTATCATTATTATTATTATTATTATTATTATTATTATTATTATTATTATTATTATTATTATTATTATCATTATAACAACCATTATTATTACATGCATTCACATTTTCTTAACTTTATTTCAAACTGGTGGGAATTTCATTAAAATAAGTTTAAGTCTATAATCTCTCT
>CM035191.1:16420368-16425368 GCA_020233015.1 Callinectes sapidus
CCTCCTCCTCCTCCTCCTCCTCCTCCTCCTCCTCCTCCTCCTCCTCCTCCCTCCATCCCGGCGCTTCAATTGGGGGTTGCCTTCTGGTCCCTCCCTCGGGGCAGCGGTGAACACAAAAATAATCATAGTATAAAAAGAACCATTATATTCATTTCCTATTGACCATGCCTCGGGTTTAATCGACAGCCCCTCTCTCTCTCTCTCTCTTGTGTCCTATCCCCCCCCCCACACACACCTTGGTCGACTGTCTTCCTCTTCTCCTCTCTCCCCCTCTCTCTCTCTCTCTCTCTCTCTCTCTCTCTCTCTCTCTCTCTCTCTCTCTCTCTCTCTCTCTCTCTCTCTCTGGTTTGTCTGTTTTCGTGGTTTATTTGTTTGGATTGGTTTGGTTTGGTTTGTTGTTGTTGTTGTTACTATAGTTGTTGTTGTTGTTATAAATGAGTTAAAAGAAATGTATGAATGACAAACAGTTTTCTTTTTACTGTAAACTTCATTGTTCTTCCTCTTATTATAAACTTTACTAGTCTAACCTAACCTGAAGTAACCTAAAGTAACCTAATATAATCTGCTCTTTTTGTGTGTGTGTACCTATAATAATAAATTAATTGAAAAAGAAATATAAGAATGGCGAGCAATGTACTTTTCCTGTAAACTTCATTGTTATTTCTCTTATTATAAACTATACTGGTCTAACTTAACCTAAAATAATCTAACTAAATATAATCTGCTTTTTCAGTGTACCTGTAATAATAAATGAGTTAAAAAGAAATGTATTAGTAACAGGCAATCTTCTTTCCCTGTAAATTTCATTGTTCTTCCTCTTATATATTCAACCTAAACTAACCTAAACTAACGTAATATAATCTGCTTTTTTAGTGTAGTTGTAATTGTAAATGAGTTAAAAAGAAATGTATTAGTGACAGGCAATCTTCTTTTCCTGTAAACTTCATTGTTCTTCCTCTTATTTGTCTAACCAAACCAAACCTAAACTAACGTAATATAATCTGCTTTTTTTGTGTACCTGTAATAGTAAATGAGTTAAAAAAGAAATACATTATTGACAGGCAATCTTCTTTTGCTGTAAACATCATTGTTCTTCCTCTTATTTGTCTAACCAAACCAAACCTAAACTAGCGTAATATAATCTGCTTTTTGAGTGTACCTGTAATAGTAAATGAGTTAAAAAGAAATGCATTAGTAACAGGCAATCTTCTTTCCCTGTAAACTTCATTGTTCTTCCTCTTATTTGTCTAACCAAACCAAACCTAAACTAGCGTAATATAATCTGCTTTTTGAGTGTACCTGTAATAGTAAATGAGTTAAAAAGAAATGCATTAGTAACAGGCAATCTTCTTTCCCTGTAAACTTCATTGTTCTTCCTCTTATTACAAACTCAATCAATATCTCTCTCGCCGCTCCACATTCATATTCATCAAATCAAGTCAAGGGAATGGCAAACACAAAAAAATTAATCAAATCTTGCCAATGGACGTGTTACATTAGACATTAACACAAGAACACCACTTCAGAAATGTAAAGAGAAAAACTGTACAGATAGCCAGGCAATAAAAAATAAAAAAAAGAAATCTGACCTTGCCAACACACGCACACACACACACACACACACACACACACACACACACACACACACACACACACACACACACTACTCTTAACATTAATATCCGAGCGTCACTTCAGAAATACAAAGGAGAGAAAACCACTGACGATAATAAGATTTGCAAATATCCGGTTCTCACACACACACACAAAAAAAAAGACGTAAAGGAAATTAATTACTGATATGAGACCAAAAAAAAAAAAAAAGAAAAAGACAAAAATTATTCACCTCACATTTACATAGAAGAAAAAAAAGACACATTTTACAATTACATCCGTTTAGCGTTGAGCATTTTGGCTAATATTACCCTCTATCGCGCTCTCAAACACACGCACACACACACACACACACCAACCTAACCCCCCCCTAACCCTAACCCCCCCCCACACCCCAACAACATCAGAGGCCCATAAAAGAACAAAAAAAAAAAAGGGAGGGAATAAAAAAAAAGGGAGAGAATAGAAGCACAGGTTAAATAAAGTTTCCACCGAGCAGCGCGTGGCCGAAAGAATCACAAAAGTAATATTAATCGGGAGCATTTCTGGCCTTCAAGTGGCGGCGTTTTGTGGAGTTCAGCTCGATTTTTACCCAGTCTGCCTTTCCAACCCTTCCCTCCCACCCTCTTATAAACCCCCCCACCCCCTGACCCCCCACCAAACTGTAGACCACGAGGAGGAGTGAAGGGGGAGGATACCACGGGGGGGGTGTCCAAGAGGAGGAGGAGGAGGAGTGAAGGGGGAGGATACCACGAGGGGTGTCCAGGGGGGGGTGGTTACAGGCAACACTTCAGGTTAATTGCCCCCAAGTGGCTTAGGAGGGGGGTGGGAGGGGGGGAGGGGGTGTCTTTTTCCTCTCCTCGCCAACACTGTGGACTTTGATTATTCCACAAGAAGCGTTGACTTTTTCATTTTCTCGAGTCGCGTCACCCCATTGTGTGTGTGAGTCAGCGCTGCGTGGCCAAGGACGGACCGAGAGAGAGAGAGAGGGAGAGGGAGAGGGGGAGGGAGAGGTGGTGAGAGGGGAGACAGAAGGGAGAGGATGAGAAGGGCGGTGAGAGGGCTAAGGAGGGGAGAAACACAGGGGGAGACACAGAGAGGTAAAGAATGAGAGGGCAGAGAAGGGGAGAGACTGGGGAGACAGAGACAAGGGGAGACAGAGAGACAAGGGGAGACAGAGAGAGACACAGAATGAGAGGGAACAAGGGAGAGAGGGAGAGAGAGCCAAGGGGAGACAAAGAGAGAGGTACAGAATGAGAGGAAACGAGGAAGAAGGGCGGGGAGAAACCCCAAAAGGGGAGAAAAACAGAGGCACAGACTAAGAGGAAACGAGAGAGAGAGAGAGAGAGAGGGACAGGGAGAGAGCCAAGAAGGGGAGACGAGAGGGAACAAGGGGAGAGTGAACAGAGAGAAATAGCCAAGGAGGGGAGAAAAACAGAGGCGCACGATGAGAGGGAAGGTGGGGAGAAGAGAAAGTGGAATAGAGAGGTTAGTATAATATAACAAGACATCAATGGAGGAGGTGATGGGAGGGGGGGGGGAGAGAATGGGGAGACGAGGAACACGAGGAAAGGGTCGCTGGGGAGTGGGTGAGATGGGGAGAGGGGGCGATAAAAGAGATTGGCATAATATAAATGGCAGAGAAGAAGGGAAAGAAATGAAGGGGGAAAAGGATTAGGAGGAATAAGAAGAGAAGAGGGGTGAAAGAGATAGGATGAAATGAAAAGATACATATGAATGGGAGAAAAGTAGAAATAACATGAGGAAAAGACACAAGAAAAAGACAGAATAGGGAAAGAATTAGAACTAAGAAGAGAAGAGGAATGGAAAGGAATAGAATGAAATTAAGGAATACAAGAGAAGGAGGTAAAATATGAATAGTAGAAAAGTAGAAATAACACCAGGAAAAGACACAAGAAAAAGAAAGAATAGGGAAAGAATTAGAACTAAGGAGAGAAGAGGAATGGAAAGGAATAAGATGAAATGAAAGAATACATAAGAAAGTGAGAAAAGTAGAAATAACACGAGGAAAAGACATCACGAAAAGAAAGAATAGGGAAAGAATTAGAACAAAGAAGAGAAGAGGAATGGAAAGAAATAAGATGAAATGAAAGGCTACACATAAATGGGGAAAAGTAGAAATAACACGAGGAAAACACACAAGAAAAAGACAAAATGGAGAAAAAACCAAAACTAACAAGAGCAGAGGAAAGAAAAGGAATAGGAAAAAATGAAAGGATAAATAAAGAGACAAGATGAGGAATGAAGGACAATGAAATAGAAGCTGAACGAAGGCGAGGTGAGGAAAGGAACTGCAGATGAGCTTAAGGAAGAGAAGAGGGGAGGGAGGGGGAGGGGGGGCTGAAAGGGAACCGGTGGGGAGTGGGGGGGGGAGTGGACTATGGGGGGGCTCCAGGGACGTTGCATGTATGATGTGACGTTGGTGGTGGTGGCGGTGGCGGTGGTGGTGGTGGCGGCGGCGATAATGGCGGGGCGGTAGCGGCGGCGGCGGCGGCGGCTAGAACAAGTCTGTCGCTCGTTTTTCACCGGCAGACCAAAAAATATGTTACTAATTACTGCGATGGGAGTAATTTTTACGCATAAAACTGCGCATCATAATTTGCATTATCTGCGGGGCGGGACAAAAATAGCGGGCCCCCCTCGAGCCTGCCCCCCGCCCCCCCCTCCCCTGAACCCCGCCGCCCCCCACCGGCCCCCGCCCATTCCTCCCGCCGCAGATGAGGGAACGGGAGGATGAGAGAGCTTGGGTGAGGGAGGAAGGGAGGAAGGGAGGAAAGGGAGGAAAGGGAGGAGAGGATGATGGGTGAAGCGTGGCAAAGGAGGAGGAGGAGGAGGAGGAGGAGGAGGAGGAGGAGGAGGAGGACTATTATGAAAAGAAAGGAGGAGAGTCAAGTAAATGAAGATAAAAGGAAGAAAAAACGAAGATAATAGAATAAGGAAGAAAACACTAAAAATACAAAAAAAGAACAATGAGTGAGATGACAAGGAGGAGGAGGAGGAGGAGGAGAAAGAGGAGGAGGAGGAGGACTACGATGAAAAGAAAGGAGGAGAATCAAATAAATGAAGATAAAAGAAAGCAAAAAACAATGATAATACAAGAAAGAGAGAGAGAGAGAGAGAGAGAGAGAGAGAGAGAGAGAGAGAGAGAGAGAGAGAGAGAGAGAGAGAGAGAGAGAGAGAGAGAGAGAGAGGCATGCAGATGAAAATTATAGAAGCCAGAAAGGGTAAGAAAGGGAAATGATGATGATGGAGGGAGAGGGATGGATGGCCGTATGGAAGAGAGAGGAGAGTGAAAGTGATGAGAGGGGCGGGGAGAAGACGGGGAGGAGGGAGAGGGGAGGAAGAAGACCAACGGGTGATTGGTT
>CM035191.1:16445930-16505440 GCA_020233015.1 Callinectes sapidus
TCGTTAGACCTATTCGTGGCAGTCCCTATGTGAACACCTCTGCCTATTTCCATCTATCATCCTCATCCATAAACTTGTCCAATCTTCTTTAAAGCTCCCCAATGTTTGAGCACTAACAATATGATGTGTAGTTATCTATGTTGTGATAGGTGATATTAACCATTTGTTCCATCTTTTCTGTATCCTTGCAAGCAGTTTTTTCTTCATTTACAATACTCTGAATCTTGATAAGGGATTAGAATAGATAAGAGAGAATAACTATGAAAGATGTATTCTCTGGAATATATGAAAAAGACTGTAGCAGATTTTCCTTATAGTAGTTATAGTTTTAAAGACGAAATTCAGAAACCTTTAAGAATAAAAAATAGAAAAAATACTCTTACAGGTTTTCCTCTCAGCAGTCAGAGGGTTAAAGGGACAAGGCCTCTCTCAGCCGCCATTCAGTAAAGGAAGCGAGGGTCCAGGAAGGAGTCAAGGAGCATTGTGTTGGTGTTAGTACAAGTGTTGCTACAACCAGGCCAGCGTGTGACGTGTAGTGTACATTGCAACACTGGTCATGCGTCCTCTGTGCACATTATAAAAGACCGAGAGAAAGAGTAGGGAGAAAAAGTACGCGTTGAATTCTTATTTACAAATGTTGATACCTTGGGAAGACGAGAATGCCGAGAATGTGTGTTGAGTCTACTGTACGTATATCTGAGCGCCATCTCTTAGCTGCTTCTACCACCAATGCTACTACACAGGAAGCCCTCCAAAAAATGTATCCGTTTACTTTATTACTTCAGAGAGAGAGAGAGAGAGAGAGTAGATAGGCACACACACGCAAACAGATAAACTAACACCACCACCACCATCACCACCACCACAGTATCTTCCTATAAGCAAATACTCCACAGCAAAGTCCTCCGTTACGCTACACTGCTATAAAACCTCAAGAACATTTTCAGAGAGCACACCCTCCATCCCATTCGCTTCCCATAATCTTGTCTACCCCACAGTAGCTACCAACCTCCAACCACCACCACCAACACCACCACCACCAGCAGGAAAGGATCGGTAGGAACGCGTGAATAACTCCCTTACACGGCGTTTAATTAATGAGGTGATAATAACAGGTGGGCAGACCCATACACAACTAACCGTGGGAAGCGATGGGCCCCCCAAACTCGGAACGGCTTCAACTTCTGACTACCACCTGTAAACTACCAGCCCCTCCCCCCCCTTTTGCCTTCCCTTTCCTGCCTTTCCCTTCCCCCCCTTTTACCTTCCGTATTGCTAAGGCCACCTCTGCCTCCTGCCCCCCCTTCCCTGGCTAGCCGAGGCCCTGCTGAATGCCATGTGTAGTTATGTTAACACCCCTCTTACCGCGGCCAGCGTGGGAATGCAAGGAAGGTGGAAGGGAGGTTGGGACGTGGTGGTGGTGGTGGTGGTGGTGGTGGTGGTGGTGGTGGTGGTGATGGTGAGAGGAGAGGAGAGGAAAGGAGGGGGTTAGAAGAGCAGAGGAAACGAGAAGTGGAAGGAAAAGAGAGAGAACTGCAGAACATTAATGAAAAGAGGAGAGGAAAGGAGAAGAGGATACAATAAGTGAGAATACAGCTAAAGAGAGAAACTAACGAAAAGGAGTGAAGAGAAAAAAAGAGAAAAAAATAAGAGAAAATAGAAGAGAAGAGAAGAGAAGAGAAGTGAAAAGGAGAGAAGATAAAATATGGAAGAGAAAATAAGCAAGAATCAGCATAACAAAAATGTAGAAAAGCTATGAAAATTCTAAAAAAAAGAAAAAGAAATACAGTTAAAAAAATTAAAGTATTAACACATCAAAGGAAAGCAAAACAATACAAACAACAAATATGCTGAAAAAGAAAGTAGAAAAATAAAAGCATAAACATAAACCCCTTGAAATATATACACAGCAGGAAAAGTACGCAAAAATGAAAGAAAAAAAGAAAGAAAGAAAGAAATTAAAAAAGTGAAAAAAATACCATATACATAACAAAACAAAAAAAGTAGAAGAGATAAAAAGAAACGCTGATATCATACGCCTAGTAAAAAAAACGACAAAGAAAAAAGATGATACGTTAACAAAAAAAAAGCAAGTGAAGGGAGAGTGAGAGAAGAAAAAATAGAACCAGTTGAGAGGAAAAAAAGAAAGATGAAAAGAAAGAGAGGGGCAGAGGAAGTGGAAAAAAATTAATATACATGGCAGTGAGAGCAGATTATGTAGGCTGTGAGGATTGCAAAGAGGAGGAGGAGGAGGAAGAGGAGGAGGAGGAGGAGGAAGAGGAGGAGGAAGAGGAGGAGGAGAGGAAGCAGCTGGGCCGTTGGTGAACATCATGGAACCGGTACAAAAAAAAATGTAACTCCTATTTTTTCGCTTTCCTTTTTTTTTTTTTTTCTCTCACTCTTTTTTTTTTTCCTCTCTGCTGCTACTTGATGGTTTCTCGATGGCTACTCACCCCCCCCCCCTTCCCTACTCTTTCGCTCTCCCCCCTTCCCTCTGCTTCTCTCCCTCCATCCTTCCTCTTTCCTCCTCTTCTTACAGCCTGCCGGACACGCCTTGCTCTCTCTCTCTCTCTCTCTCTCCATTCTTGCCCCGTCAAACTTTGCCCCGCCCCCGCCCCGCCCCGCCCCGTCCCACCCCGCCTTCAGTGTCACGAGTTCCTCTTCTTTTGTGTTTCTTTGCAAATTCAATCTTACCAAACCTAATCTGACCTGACATGACATTAATATCGTATCACTTCACTTCACCTCACTTATCTTACCTGTCGTTACTTACCCTACCTTACCCTGCCCTGTTCTACCTTAACCTAACCTAACCTAACCTAACCTAACCAAACCCAGCCCTGCCCTAACCTAACTTGTACTATAATATTATTTATCTCATGGATGGAATGTTCGTGGACAAAATTTAACATACACACACACATACACACACAAACACGCACATACACACACAGAGGCACGCACGTAAACACACGCACGTACACACACATACATAAAGAAGGGCTGGGCTAACAAATGGCCACACGCACAGGGCAGATTAAACTAACATATTCACAGATGAGCATGAACCTTTGAATTTAGAGCCAGATTATTGGCGAGTGATGGTGGTGGTGGTGGTGGTGGTGGTTACATGGTTAACTAATACACTGTGTTACATTTTCTCTATCTTTCTTTCAGCGCCTTTCTTTTCTTTTTGAATGCAACGTACTGCGCGCATACGGATACGGTACACACACACGCACACACACACACACACACACACACACACACACACACACACACACACACACTGCCTCCCCATCATCATGTAAACACAGATGCAACGCTATTTTTCCTTTCCCTCTCTTTCCTTTCTTTTCCTCTTTCTTTTTCAATCTTTTGCTTCTTTTCCTTTCATAACTTTTACCTTCCTTCTCACACACTCAAATCGGAGGATAAAGTGACACTCATTCCACTCATTACTACTGCAGAGAGGTAACGAGACAGCGAGGGAAGGTTGGGAACAAAACAGAGAGACGGAAACTGATAAGGATAGTACATGCTTAGTTTATGTGTGTGTGTGTGTGTGTGTGTGTGTGTGTGTGTGTGTGTGTGTGTGTAGGCCGGTTCTCACGGTTGCTTTCATCCTGCCTATAAGTTTTTGCAATGCCTCTTATGCTACTGTTGGTCGGGCCTCGCGTATTCTTCCTGTGCCTCCCTCTGCCTGTCCCTCCTTCCCTTCCTTCCCTCCCTCTCTCCCTCCCTCTCTCCCTCTCTCCCTCCCTCTCTCCTCCCCTTGACGACTACGGCAACATTATATTTTTTCCCTTATCAGGTGTGTGTGTGTGTGTGTGTGTGTGTGTGTGTGTGTGTGTGTGTGTGTGTGTGTGTGTGTGTGTGTGTGTGTGTGTGTCCGTAATTTCAACAAGTTCCTCCTCACTACCTCAGAACGCTCACAGTAATTACATCACATCACCCTGACGGACAGACGGACAGAAGCCGGAAAGACAGAGGGAAGAGGGACAGTCACCGGAAGGCTCAAGGCTCCGTATCAACTCCTGCAGCCTCCAGCTATAGACAGTAACGACGGCTGTATGATTTTTTTCCCCCTCCTTATTTTTTTTCGCGAGGTGAAGGGGATGTGGCGGCTTGTAGGGTTGCGCTAGGGACAGTTGCAGGGGTTCACCGGTGTGCCTAAGCCTTGCCATTATCACGGACAACGGCCACCACTGACGTCCTCTTCCCGCGTCGCACATACCCCAAGGAGAGAAAAAAAGAATTGCGAATCCCATAGACAATAGCGGAGTCAGGGCGGCGGCCGAGGAGGAGCAGGACGGGCGAGGGCTGTGTGATGGAGGGAGTGATTATACGGAGAAAAGGACGAAGGGGAGGGAAGGAGAGAGGCAGGAGGAAGGCCTGGAGGGGCCGCCACACAATGCCCTCACTGGTGACCGCTTTAGCAACCATGCAACAAAAAACGCAACAAACTGGGCCGCCGCTTGCAACAAAAAACGGAGAGCGGCGGCCAGTAGCGTCCAGCTGGCGGCGGCGGCGTGGTGGTGGCTTCTCCCTCCACCCTGCCCTGCACCGCCCCCTGCTTGCCCAACGCCTCCCGCCCCTCGCCTCCCTGCCCACCCTACCCTCTCGCCGCCACAGCGTGTTTCCCCACGCATCGTCTCCTCCACACAGTTGCACCACCACCACCACCACACCACCACCACGCCGCAGCACCAGCACAACCCACACCACCACACTGCACCAATACGTCACGGCGGCAGATTATTGTCCGGCGAGGAGGTGGAGGGCGCTGTTATAATGGTATCGTGGACGGCTGAGTGAGCACGACGGAAGGAAGGCCGCGCGAGGGGGAGGGGCAGGGGAAGCACGCCTTGTCACTGCGGTGAAGGAGGCCTGGTAGTGCGGTAGGGCAGGGGAGGGAAGGGAGGAGGAAGGAAAGGCGTGTTGAGTTTTGCAATATGGCAGTAAAGTTTCTAGTCCTACAGGTTGCGGTGAGCCTCAGGAAGGACCACAGGGACACAGAGAGTGGCAGAGGGGCAGACTGTTAGAAAGATAGGCTGTATAAGACGCAAGCTGTTTTAGGGTAGACTGTGTTAGAAAGACATGCTGTTTGGAGCCTATACGATCCAGTCAATGGTACAGAAACGGTCAAATGGGAGCTAAAGAGCCACTGTTAGGAGGGCAATGCTAAGGAACAGGTTAGGGAAAGGGAAAGGGGAGTTACAGAATAATGCAGTGGTGAGGAAACAAGCTAGGAGAAAGAGGAGTGAAGCTAGACAGTGAGGGAATGTAAGAGAAGCTAAGGAAAGAAGAAAAGAGTAAGAAAATTAGGTAATAGTAAGGAGACAGATAGTATGGGCAGTCAGAGAAGGTGAAGGAAGTTAGGGAAGAGAGAAAAAGAGTCATAAAATCAGGTCATGGCAGAGACAGGTAGTGGGGGCAGTCAGAGAAGGTGGAGGAAGGTGGGGAAAAGAGAAAAGTCACACGCACAGATACTAGCAGAGAAACAGGCAGTGAGGACAGTCGAAGATGGTAAAGGAAGCTATGGAGAGGAGAGAAAAAAAGCCAGAAAATTAGGTAATCGGAGAGATAAACAGTTTAAGTAGAGAAGGAAAGAAGAAAAACCCGGTAATGACAAAAGGAGAGACAGTGTGAGTGAGCATCGAGTGGGCAGTGTGTTAGGGGAGCAGACGGCAGCAGTCTATCGCGTGCTGGTGTGGTTGGCAGCAGGGCGTCATAGATAATGTTGATTCAGTACAGCAAACAGATCTCTCGGTCATCTTTATTGCTGTACTGCACGCGTGTACAGCCGATCAGATGATAGAGTTTGCACGCAGGGGAACATGTGGCAGTGTGATGATGGTGATGGTGGTAGTAGTGGTGGTGGTGGCGGGAGTAATGCACTAACCTATACAGAGCAAGATACTGGTGATGATGGTGGTGGTGGTGGTGGTGGTGGGGGAGGGAGACACGTTTCGTAATAATAGGTGGGGAAAGGACTACTCGTGGTGATGGTGGTGGTGGTGGTGGTGATAGTGGTGTAAAGAACGAATGATCACTAAGGAATGGTGGTGGTAGTGGTGGTGGTGGTGGTGGTGATAGAAGTACAGGGATCATTAGTTATACGTACTCTGCACCACCAATAACACTACTACCGCTGCCACCACCACCACCACCACCACCACGACTAAGTTCTTGCATGTTTGGTGTTTGTCTATTGTAGTTTTACATTATCAAGCTCTCTCTCTCTCTCTCTCTCTCTCTCTCTCTCTCTCTCTCTCTCTCTCTCTCTCTCTCTCTCTCTCTCTCTGTTTCATGACCTTTATTTTCTTACTTCACGCCAATTTAGGATCAATTAGCTCAAATGTGAATGTAATTACTGCACGTCTTATAGGAATGAATCAATAATACAGCAAATAGAAGATCAATAATACATTAATAAATCGGCAGCGTGAACAGTGCCAAACGATGTGAGGAAATGCAGAACACCGAGGCAAAGCAGTAATTTGACATTTAACATTGCCAAAAAATAAGACAAAAAAGGGAACAGATAAAATAACAGCTAAGTTCTCATTGGAGGGAAAGAAAAAGCAATACAAAAAAGTAATAAAAGATAAATTCAGTCGAAAATATACAAGAGAACGGAAGTAACTTAAAAAAAAAAAAAAAAGGAAAACATTACACAAATAATCCTCAAAAATTACACATACTTTCCTTATAACTACTGAACTAATACTCTTCTTTGCCGCTAGGGTGAAATGGCGTGGCGTGATGTAGTGCAGTGTACCGAGTAACGAGTGAGGAATACTACAGTAGTACGTAGTGGCGGCAGCGGCAGTGGTGGTGGTGGTAGTGGTGGTGTCAGTAATCTAGGGTATACGATAATAATGCTGGTGACGTACAGAGGCATGAAGGGCATAGGAAGGTGACACACACGGAGAGAGAAGGGGAGAAAGAGAGGAAAGAGGAGGAGGAGGAGGAGGAGGAGGAGGAGGAAGCGAGCCTAAAAAGGAGATAAGCTTTAAGGTACATCCATTAGCTCTTATCAGCATTAACCTGTTTTTTTTACTGCGTTCCCTAAAAAAAAAAGAAGCCAATGCAGATAAAAAAGAGGGTACATGTGATAGCCTTTTTTTCATTGTTGTTTTTCCTGAAGTACGAGGATTGAGTGGTACAGAGCAGCAGTACCCTCCCACCACCCCTACCTCCCCCCACACCCACCCCCCCACACACACTCCTGTTGCTCGGGGCCTGGTGGGGACTTGGGGACAGGGGAGAGAGGCGGGAACACGTGGCAAGCCTAACTCAAGCACCCCTCCACACACACACACACACACACACACACACACATACGGGCTTCGGTATCATCTATATTATCTGTTCTTTTGTATAATACGAGGGTTGGTTAGTTAGGTGCGGTGTATTGTGGTGAAATGTGGCACTCTATGAAGGATTTGTGTGTATGCTTGAGTTTGGAGTTTCCCCGAAAGAAAGATTAAAAAAAAAAAAAAAAGGGAAATAGAAATATAAAGGACCAAAATAGAGAAAAGAATAAAAAATATTAAAAAAATCAGCAGATACAATGATAAGCACATGATACCAACAGACAAATATGCAGAACCAATCTTAATATGTCATTCCACACCAAATACGTCCAAACACAACACAATATTACTTGCCGTTCGCAGTGACAGATGGCGATGTGGCAGCGCTGAGTGGCGTTAGACAGGAGGCAAAACACACGCTGTTCCAAGTTATAGAGGGAGGGAGGGAGGGAGGAAACAGACGACACGACACTAAGCGCAAAGTTTCCGGGGAAGGAAGTGGAGGAGGAAGAGGTGGAGGTGGTGGTAACAACAATGGCGAAGTAGCACTAGTAGAATCTATACTCTTAGACGTAACACCAACGCCTCACTGCGACAGACACGAGGATAACAATTACTAGGCTGAAAGGATGACGGTCTATCAGGCAGGATACGAAGCGATCGCGTTGTAGTGAAAGACAAACGAAGCAAACAAAGCAAGGGACCGGGAGAATGTTCTGATAGCGTCACCACCCTTGAATCTAATATAGGCTGGTCTTCACTGTGCCTTGGTAACTGACGGGGGCTGTGATAATGCTTTTAGGTAGTAGGGGAGAGGGACAGGGACAGAGAGAGGCGCAGAGGGAGGTAGTGAGGGGGTGAGGCACACGGCAAGCGGCCTCCCTCGTGTCATATCGTGGCTGGGGTTGCAAGCTGCTTATCGGGTGCCTGATATCAGCAACAGCAAGTCCGCCAGCCAGGCAGCCAGCGACCAAAACTGTCACATTCGAAGTTACTCAGTCTTGCTCATGAGGGGATTACAGCACTAAAATTAGGCTGGATTTGTATGTTATCCGTGGCTCGACAGAATATATTTTGTTGTTAGTTATTTTCGTTGTAGGTGAAAAAGTGCTATTGAAATAAAGAGTTTTATTATCAGTAAACGTAAATTTGTTTAGACGGCACCCGATGCAAAATGGAAGATGAAAAATTCTACTGATCAATATACAGCAGTTGACACACACACACAGAGAGAGAGAGAGAGAGAGAGAGAGAGAGAGAGAGAGAGAGAGAGAGAGAGCGTGTGGACGGGAGAGAGGGGAGAGGCGATCGGAGAGAGAGAGAGAGAGAGAGAGAGAGAGAGAGAGAGAGAGAGAGTCACGTAAGATTTTGAATAATTTCATTAACATAATGCCTGATTTTTTTCCTGTAGTTTCGACTTGACAAAATACAATACCTGTTAAAGCTACTTCTGTTTTCTTTACAAAAGTTTATTATGTTTTATATCAGTCACCTTGGCTTTTGCACAACAGATTTTTCGCCCCCTTTTTACATGATTGTAGCAATAATGATCATACCTTCATTTTCATGCAATATGAAATCTACCTAGTATATCTTTCAAATTATATATATATATATATATATATATATATATATATATATATATATATATATATATATATATATATATATATATATATATAATATTTATATATATATATATATATATATAATTTGAAAGATATATTACTTTACTTATTTATTTGTTTGATCAATAAAGTTTAATAGTCCTAATAAAGTTTTTTCTTCTTTTCAGCGTTGTTCAGTAATATTTCCTCAAGGTACCACCTGAAGGTATACAATCATGGCAGCACTCCCACTGACACACTCTCACTCACAGATCTCGCTCTACAATCCACGTACATACGAGTATATACTTGTCCTGGTTTGAAACGTGTGACATTTACTTTATTCCTATTAATATGATAATTCAGTAAACAGATATACGGTAATCTTTATAATTTAACAATGGTTTGGTCAGAGATACAACATGGTCTCGCTGTACGTCTCAACATAAGAAGGGAATCATCGGCATTGAATGGGCTCATCGTGTGTGGTGGGACCGCTGCCACAGTCACGTCTTTCCAGAGTAAGTGACACGCAATACGATCGTGTCTCATGTTCCTCATTAACAGCAAAGTTGATTCAGTGCCACCGGTAGGAGGAGGAAAATGCAATGAAATAAATGAGCATGAAAGAATTCAAGACATATTTTCAGATGTTTTTTTCCTCTACAGTTTTCAAGGATGATTTCAGAATTCTAATCACACTTTAACAAGCATTCTACATCATCAGTAAACACACCCTGACAACCACACTAATCAATCACCTCCGAGGAGTGGAAATAGTCCAAAGCATTGCCACGTTCCAGGAAGGGGTGGGATCTGTATATGAATGTTGTGATAACGAGGAGGAACGGATGCTACAACATATGGAACTGATAAATTATTGTAGATAGCAGAGAGAGAGAGAGAGAGAGAGAGGGGGGGGGTTTCCAACACGCTCTTTTTCTCTGATGTCTCACCCAAGCTCTTAAAATTACACGAAACGAGGCTAAGAGTGATCTCATCTACCCGCATGTGCAGTGTCACGGAGGAACATCAACAAGAACAACTGGACCAAACTGCCGCAAAAATTAATGCGACCATAACATGTGCGTAGGTTCAGCGGGTCCATATTCCGTTTTCTTTTATCTATTTTCATTTTTTCTAGTTTTTCATCTGTTTTCATGTCTCTTTCCTCTAACATGAAGATTTTAAAGTCACTGCATATCTCTCTCTCTCTCTCTCTCTCTCTCTCTCTCTCTCTCTCTCTCTCTCTCTCTCTCTCTCTCTCTCTCTCTCAGCGCCTGTTCATTCATAAATTAGCCTCACACCCTCATTTATGTCGGCATAGAGTATGAAGATATTAGATATATTTTCCTCTCTCTCTCTCTCTCTCTCTCTCTCTCTCTCTCTCTCTCTCTCTCTCTCTCTCTCTCTCTCTCTCGTAACGACAACCCACTCACTATATAATCTTGTTCTCATGTCTGATGTGCGGCGTTGTTATATTCCTATGTTACGGCAGCCAACGTCCCCGCCACTCTTTCCACGAAATGTGACAAGGCAAAGTGAAACCGAGAACCAGTTGCCGCTAAATTTGGGAACTTGACACTGTTGCTCGTTCTGATCCTGTCACTGTTTGTGTTCGTGTCAAAACATCGCTGTGTGTATGTAATTTCATCTTAACCCATTCAGTACTGGGACGCATTTTCATCTTGAGTTTTAAGTTCGATTGGACTATTTTATTAACATTTGGAAGAGTCTACATAGGTCAGAAGATTATTGACCAGAGTCTTCACTGTTTTAATACAGCATCAATAAGTGGTAAAGCTTACCTAGAGACCAATTATGTTTTCTTGCCCTCTTAGGGTGACCGCACTGCAGCAGAACAGCCTATGTCCATGCTGTTGATGGTGTTGTTGTGGTGATACGCAAGCAAGTGGTGTTCGAATCACGAGTGGTGACTGTTATTGTTTACGTTTGAGCTTGCCCTCTGGCGTAGATCTTGTTATTGACACGTAATGTTTTTTTTTCAACTTTCTAATACCTTTCTTGCATATTTTATACAGGTACATATATCTGCCATTTCTAGCAGCTAGCGGTCACCCGTAACTAATTCACTCATAACTATGACATAAGTTATGAAAACCTACGGTTCTTATGAAAGAAACTTATACATTTTTTTCATATCTATGACTAGAATAATGGGTACTTCTTATGACTCTACAAGTAAGTAGGTACCGCCCGAGCTTTTTCATTACTTGTTAATTGTAGTTCTCATTCTGCGCATGTCACTGAATGTTAACGTCTCTCCCCCTCTCTCTCTCTCTCTCTCTCTCTCTCTCTCTCTCTCTCTCTCTCTGACCATGATAGGTAAGGCTGGAGAGAAGAGAAAACGGAGGAGGACAGACAAGCCATGCACTCGGAGCACTTACCTATTGCGCCAATGTGTATCTCTGAGGACGCAACACGCCAGGCTAACTTCATTCTCAGTACAGAGTGAATGACCAATTCCAGAGTCCAACAACAATGGGGTCATATGGCGTCGCTGGTTGCACAAATAGCATAGTCATTGTTGGTGTTGTTGTCTTACGAAGAACTTGACTATAATTAACTAAGATTAAACATGACTCAATTCAACCCAACCATACCCACACGAAGTTACGTAACATTTACTTCATCTCACTTAAATCAAACTTAAATACTAATGAATTCCGTGGTATATTAAAAAAAAATTATGAAAGAGAAGTTCAGCATATTTCCCAAAATCCTTTCCTTTCTGCACATCCGAGATAAAGTTCTCCTATTGAATTAAACTTTTGAGAGAAGAACAGTTGTGGCGAGACGAAAACGATTTAGAAACACTTGGCAGAATCATATGCTGTAATGATCTTCCTTCTTCTCCTTTTTCTTTCAGATTATATGAAGGTTACCCCGATATTTCTGAAGAATGTTATGCATTGCTACACTACATACAGTAAACTAGGTAAGATTAGGTGAGGTTTGGGTAGGTTTGGTTAGGTTAGGTTAGATAACGTTCAGCTTAGTTCAGTTCGGGTTCAAAATTAGGCCAGTTCTCCACTCTTACATAAAAAGATTACATGATTTTAAGCAATGTTAGGTTAGATAAGGTTAGAATAGTGAGACATCACGAGCTAGACTCAAATCACGAGAAAAAATAAATGAATAAATGAATAAAATAAACAAATAAGTAGAAATAAAAGCCAAAACACACCTCAGTTGAATGATAACCTTCGAAGTTGACCTGCATCGAGTCTAATCTAATTAAGGCAGGTATTGACAGACTTGTGGTGAGAAAGTAGCATACGTGTCTTTTTCTCCCGCCTCTCTCTCTCCCATACACGGGCAATGGGTACGGCTGGCGGGAAACTCGTATGGGTGTGACTACGTGAGCTGCGTCTTAATTATGGGTAAGAGAGAGAGAGGGGGGGGGGATTATTCTCTCTCTCTCTCTCTCTCTCTCTCTCTCTCTCTCTCTCTCTCTCTCTCTCTCTCTCTCTCTCTCTCTCTCTCTCCTGCGTGTTCCTTGCTCAGTTTGATTTATGTCACTGCAATTACTTTTATAAAGAATAGAGTTCTTGTAGATTTTTTTCTGTGTGTGTGTGTGTGTGTGTCCATTATTGAAGAAAAAACGAACTCTATAATCCATTTTTTTCCTCTCTTCCTCTTTATTTCCCAACAATTGATTATAGCAATAACTAACATTAGATTATCATTATTATGGCTCATTCACCCGCGACGGGGGAGGAAGCAAGAGGAAACGAGACTAACGCTCCACGGAAAAAAAGAAAAGAAAGAAAAGAGCGCATTTCTGAGACGACAATAAAGAAAATGGAGAAAATGTTTGTTCCATGAAAAAGAGAAAAGGAAGAAAAGAAAGAAAAAAAAAACAAAGAAAATGGTGAAAAGGGTTAAATGTTCCACGAAAAAGAAAAAAGGAAAGAAAAAAGCATTTCTGAGACAACGATAGAGAAGAAAATGGAATTTTTTTCGTTCCACGAAAGAGAGAAAAAAATGCATCTCTGAGACAACGATAAAGAGAATGAACATTTTAAAATGTTCCACGAAAAGAGAAAAGAAGGGAAAAAACCCCATTCCTGAGACAACGATGAAGAAAATGGAGAAAATTTTTTTCATATTCCACAAAAAGAGAAAAGAAGAAAAGAAGAAAAAAAAAGCAATTCTGAGGCGACGATAAAGAAAATGGAGAAAAAAGGAAGTGTTCATTAATGCTACATATGCATTTCTTTTACGCAGGAATCGGCAAATTACAATAAACTGCCGCGGGGTTTCCTATTAGCCAGAGGCGGCCTGAGAAGACCCTTTGTTCGCGTTAGCAGGACTGACGGGGGGGGAGGGGAGGGGGGGGAGTGAGGGGCAGAGGTGAGACGCGCCCAGGAAGCTTTCATTCATCACTTTTTTTCTCTCTCTATTTGTACATTTTTTTGGTTTCATTTATCTAATGTTATTCATCATTTATTTGTCTTTCTTTTCGGAGTTTGAACCTACTTGTTTATATTATCATTATTAGTGTCATTATTATGATCTTGACAAACATCGACTAAAAAGATATAAAAGATAACTGATACGAGTACATTTGGAAGTCTTTCGCTTGTACAATGGAAATTTTAATTTTAATCCCCAGCTCAACTTCTGCCTCTTATATCCCAACAGCATATGAAATAAGCCAGATCAAGATAGCACAAAATTACTCAAAAATATCTAAAGGATCATCATCATCATCATCATCATCATCATAATAATAATAATAATAATAATAATAATAATAATAGTAATAATGATGATGATACCGATAATAATATCCAGAACAAGACTCACTACAAGCACATACCTCACTTGCCCACTAATTCTAAGTGAGAGAGCAGGGACTCTGTGCATGTCTCTGTTGACAAATATATTCTTTCCTTTCCCCACCAGACAACACTCATCTCCAGCCATGTACCTTGTGTGTCTCTTGGTTCCTTTACACTGGTCATCTCCTTCTGACAGGCCTTGACTCAGTGTGGGCCTTCCCTAAAAGATCAAAATCATATCTTTGCATCATGGGCTCAGGAAAACTCATGGAAATCACTGCAAGAGAGGCAGTCTCTCCTCTGTTTACACTGATGGTCTGAGTCAATCACACTAAAATCTAATCTATACACAAATTGTTACTGTCTATAAACCTGTACATGTTAACCCTTATCATCCCACCAGAAGATGACTGCTTACATCACAGCTCTGAATTTACATGACATTACCCTATTTTATCCTAAAATAGAATTGTGGTGCATTTTTTATTTGTAAGAAGTTTCTGACATTATAAGAATCTAGTCAAAACACTGCCAAAATATGAGTTATATCTTAGGAAGGTTGCTAGTAACAACTGCCAAATCAGATCTGCCTCAATTTTGAGGACAATCAGACAGATTAGGTGTGATTTGGATCATGGCTGACCAAATGCAAATAGAAAAATGTCTTGACAGCTCATGGTGAGATATGGTGATGGAAAAAGAGGCTCTTAAAGCTGCAGAGCACCTCACACATAAGCAGAGTAGCAGAATTCTTTAATAACGACTGCACAACAACAGAGACATTCCCTTCCCAAGACATGAAACAATAAATAAGACAATTGAAAAATATTAATTAGTTTCACTTCAAGGGCTGAACTTGGCATTGAGTTGGTTCACATATAAATAGCTGATGAATAAATGTTTTATTAACTTATTCACATACTAATCAAGACAAAATGGTCAGAATTTTTCCACAACAAGACTTTTCAGAACCTTGTAATAACCTCATAAAAAAAAACATATTGAAAAGAAAACACTACACTATGGCTAATTAAGAGTCTATCTAAGTAATGCGTGAAAAAACATGGAATGCAGTGCCTAAAGGAAGGCCTATTTATCAAGTTAAATAAAATAAATACAATGGATTCATCATTAAAAAGTGAAGCTTCATAACTTCTCATTTTATCCACAGTCAATCAATCATGGCTGTCCCGCAATAAAAATATTTGCATTCATTCTTACTGAAGTGATGATGAATGTAAAGGTAGCACTACATCCAGCATCCTGATTTCACCTTTGGCAGCCTTCATTAGTGTTGGTCATCATGCAAAATGTCCACATCTACTTGAGATACACAGCATTATAACAAGCAAGCCTATGAGAGAGCTTAACAAAACTGTTCCAAGTTGTGAGACTTAAATAATATAGATACTGTACACTACAATCTCCATGTGTCTGAACCTAACTAAGCTTCTTGATGTGTGTGTGTGACTTGTGGCTGTAATCTGGCACCACAATTCATGCAATCAGCTATTACTATGCAAGTGCATTATCAAACTAATGCAATATAGTGAGGGCGATGGTACTAATATAATTAAACAAATTCTAATTGATGAATTGATGGATCATAAAACTTTTTTTTTCATCATAATATCCATAAAATGCTTTGTAACATTTCAGGATTTTATCAACAGCAAAATGAGAATGAAGGAAGGAATGCTGAAACAAAATAAACGGAAACTTTCTTGTTGGCGGTCACCTGGGAGAGCTCATAGGAATTGGTATCAAACGCAAACAGACACGTTTGGATGAACAGTCAGTGTTTGGGAGAAATCAGTCCTCAAACCCCAAAAGTCTGACTTATGGAGTCTTTCTGCCCATAATGAAATAGACACTTGCTCATTTATGAATAAAATGTCATAATGACAAGACAAATTAATTCACAATTCATATATACCGCATATAAAATTAAGCATAATCAAGAAGCATAACTTTTTGTAGATTGCATGAATAAGCACAAGTGCTACAGTTTATGCAGCACACACCAGCATAACATTAGCATGGCAGTGATGTATTCAACATTTCAACATCAAATTTTCCAAGAATTTATCATTACTAAATAATTCTTTATAAATGTTTGAATATTATCAACAATTTGTTCTGAATATCACATAAATCAAAAAGATATCCAAAATGATTGACAGAAAGCTAGTTAAGGAATTAAAGACCACTTTTAACTACAGAGAGAGAGAGAGAGAGAGAGAGAGAGAGAGAGAGAGAGAGAGAGAGAGAGAGAGAGAGAGAGAGAGAGAGAGAGAGAATAAAATTAAATATTTTGTGCATCAATAATTACCACTGATATTTCTATGCACGATAGCATTAATAAGAACTATGATTTGACAGAATACTTACTGAATGAAACTTAAATTCAAATAATGAATGAGAGTTTTCACTGCATTACTGTATTTTGCATTAAATACTACTACTAGATTCATTCAATCACAAAAATATATATTAATAAGACAAATACAAAGTACATATAATGTCTAGAGGTGATATTTTGACACAACAAGTTCTCTTATAACAAATCCGACAAATGTCAACATCTGCAAGAACTGTTTCTACCCACCCTCGGTACACTTCAGGTGGAAGACTTCTCCATGTCCCATTCTGTGAAGGCATCTTCAGTCATTACAAACACACCACAGACTTAGAATGATAATAAATTACTACCATGTAGTAGGGATAATATGACAAAGACTTGGTCTTTTCTCATATTGACTGTATGCACGGTATTTACATTACCCTACAAGGCTGCAATGGGTCTTTAACACTTACAATCCCATGGCTGGAAAATACAAACTTTTATAAAGTTCATATTTTAAATCTAATCATAAAGAATGTGTGATAAGTAAACAGTTTGAGCTACACATTCCAGTGATGCATACGAGTTTGTTTGAAGGAGGGACAGAACTCTGGGATAGTGTGCTTGAAGCTTCACACTTATCTGAATGCACTCACTGAGCAGGAATCCAGAGTGAGATGAAAAGACTGGGAGAGCAAAGTATGTAGGATGTGACATCACATTCACCATCAACAATGACACAAACAACTACCATGTTCCTAGTGCTACCTTCCTTATGAGGTGCCTCCAGGCATCAGCTTCTCCAGAGCCACCTGCACTCCCTTCTCCTGGTACTCCTCTCGGGAAATCCAAAAGTTGTCCCTGTCCTTCATCACGTCAGCCAGCACCGCACCACCAATGAACACCATGTCCTTCCGCCTTGGAGGGTCCTCAATGCGGATCTTGAGCTTGGATAATCTCTCCACGTCTCCCTACGGGTGTTGCCATTGTTAAGGAAACATTTTCTATGTAATTGAGATCATGTGTGCAATACTTCATGCCAATTTTTAACTTCAAATTTCTCACTCTAAAAACAAACATGAAAATCAAAAGAAAATTCATGTAGATTTGAGTGTCATCTCTTACTTTTAGTACTCTTTCCAAGTGGAGCTGCTTCAGTTCCCTCTCCAGGCGGGAAGGCAGTCCAGGGTACATAGTGGAGCCTCCTGAGAGAACTATATGCTTGTACAGCTCTGGTCTGATGTCAATGTCACAGCGCTGGATGGTATCAAAGAGAAGCTCAGCAATGCCCTGGCCTTCCACATTGATCAAGTGTGGCTGGAACAGTGCCTCAGGAGCCTCAAACCTCTCCCCACCAACCTGCAACACACAAGTAATGCTCACACCACTGTGCACCATGCAACACTCAAATGATGCTCACAATCTTTAACTACCTATCTAACCTGTAAGTACGTACCAAACATTCCAACATCAAACCTCCTCTATCACCACCACTACATTCATAACCATGACCACAATCATTATATACTTAATTTCTTTTAAAGAACAAGTGAAAAGGCTAGTTTTAAAATCTATCTATTTCTTTCTGACATTTTGCTCTCTCCTGGAGCACTTTCCAAAGTGTGTCCATTGGAAAAAAGTTTCCACCACTTAATATCAAAGCATTCCTTTCTTTCTTGTCAAAGCACAGGTTCTACTACCACTTCTCTCACAAATAAGTTCCTTCAGTGCCCTTTGATTCCACCAGTTGGCCTGTGACATGTGAAAAGATGTACCATAGGTTGGTATAGCAATACCAATGATAAGTAGTAAGGAACAATGATGCAGCTCAGAAAAGACAATGATTTACCTTAATGACACGACCATCAGGAAGCTGATAGTTCTCAACGAGGACGGTAGTCTCAGTGGACAGCTTCTGCTCTTGCTCAATATTGTAGCCCACATAGCACAGCTTCTCTTTCATCATCCTCACAGTCTCAAAGTCAGCAGAGTGATTGAAGGCATAGCCCCTCAGGAGGAGCAACTTGATCATGTACATGGTTATATCTCGTCCAGCAATATCCAGTCTCCTGTAGGGGTGTCAAGGTGTCTAGGTCATGACATGATGATTTGTGAGAATGCAGGAAAAACCTGTGTGCTTTTCCCTAATTAAATTGCTTGCAATATGAAAAACTGGTTATACATAGAAACGTTCTACAAACAATTCTAAAGTTTTCTATATTTCCAAGGTTACAGTAGTTTGCTATTTTCAACACCAGTTTAATGGAATCTGAAACTGCTTTGTCTGTTTCTCTGATTCTTCTGATAGCTGTGAAGCAAAGGAAATTCAATTCCTCATAGAGGTTCCTCACCACACGTATTCCACCACATAATGCAGTTCCACTATGTTGATGCACATCATGGTGTACATGTTAGTTGCAATATATTGAAGTCTAAAGACTCGATGAATAAATAAACTACAGTAGGTAGATAAAGATGTAAATGAACAGATAAATAAAACTGTATTTAATTCAATGCTGCTGCTACTAATGATGATGATGATGATGATGATGATGATGATGATGACAATAATAATGATGATGATGACAATAATGATGACAATGATGAAGCTAGTGAATAAATCAGTGGATATCTCCAGGTCCCATACCCACCTGATCTGTGGCAGTGTGAAGCCCTCATACACAGGGCAGATGTGGGTTACACCATCACCAGAGTCCACCACCACCCCAGACTGCAGGCCCTGGGCGTACAGGGTCAGCACCGCCTGGATGGCCACAAAGGCACCAGCGAACCCGTACTTCTCAAACATCATCTGTGGTGACAGATTAAGTTTACTGACCATCACTTTACACCTTCAATTATAAGGTCACAATGCATCCTAATCATTAATGCAATGTTCCAGCTTGAAAATCTCTACAGACGGCAGGCCTATTTTGGAATGCCATGAAAAAAGACTTAGTTGATATTTACCTCTAGCATCCTCTCCCTATTTTTGATGGGATTCATGGGAGGTTCAGTGAGCATAATCTTACACTCCCGAGGATTCAAGTTCATCTTCTCAGGGCCAAAGGTGTAATCCCACACATGACACATATCATCCCAGTTTTTTACAATGCCATTCTCCATGGGATAGGTCACCTCCAGCATGGACCGAAGCTTGCTAGCTTCGTCACCCACCATTAAGTCCTGTGGGAGAGGGACCATGAATAAAAAATAATGACTTCTACTATGAGTTCAAGTGTTCATGCAAACAGGCTGACTAACTGGTGCAAACTCATTTCACAGATACACAAATTAATGTTTAAATACCTGGAAATTAACAAAAATCAGATAGTCACTATAGTCTATTTGTCATAAGAAAAAACATTCACTTAAAATAGCCATGTATGATCGCCCTCACAGAAGTAATGTGTGGGAAAACAATATAAAAGAATCTGAAGAAAACTCAATACATGCATCTGTCACTAAAATAACCACAGAGACCTTTAGCACAAGGCATTGACATTTTAACCTGACCAATCTAGAACAGAATTACTGTATTAGTACTGTCAATACCAATTCAGTATATTGTCCAAGAAATCACAGAAAGACTTCTAGTGCACTTTAGTTAAGAAATAACAACAGTGAGAATTTATTTTGAAACAGTAACCTAGGAAACAACAATAATTGTGATCAGTGAGGTCAAGATCATATCAATCTTTTGCTATCATATATCAAAGATGCACACACTAACACCATCCATTAAAGAATAACAATAACAAATATGGCATAAAAACAAAAGGACAGTTATAGTTAAGTCAGTGGAAATCACAAAATTAATATAAATTCATCCCATGAGCATAACTCCCACTACGTAATAGCCCCCAAATTGCCTTAGCTATCTATATGCTTTATATCACCCTTCCTTGTAAGTCATAACTGAGAGGGCTTTTCACTACCAAGACAAATGACGTATGCCCTATAAATATAAAACTTGGCAGAATCATAACAGAAATCCCATACAGTAATATAAAACTGGACAGACCTATAACAGAAGTCCTGTTATATGGAACAAAGGAGAATCGTAACAAAGTCCTAGAATAATGTATAAATCTGGGCAGAATCTATATAAAACTATGCAAAATCATAAATCCTATAACATAAAATAAGGCAGAATAATAACCAACATGTAGGAACTCCTTCTAGCTATAAAGATTCTAAGTTTCCAAGTATCTGTTACTCATAAAGGCTGGCAGACAACTACTAGCCCTACACAACTCAATCAAGCCTTGAGCGTGGATAGCAGTAGGTAGCAGTAATGTCTTTAATTAGAGAACAGGAAGCATCACCACTGCATGTAGCTTTTAGAACTATTAAGAGTTAATTTTGGGGAGAAATCTAAACACAGCATTACAAGTTAGTACAATTAATAAAGAACTCATTAATAAAAACAAGAAGAAAACATCCTGGTGCACTCTACAAATAAGACATACATACTTACAGTTGTCTCTTTTCAAGGGGGAAGGGTGTTTGATAAAACGTGATTTTTGGTGAAAATAAAATAAAAGTTAATAATGTCACAACACAGAACAGAAAACACAAGAAAATGAAAAACTTTAGCACACACACGCACAAACATACATACTGTTACATACCGAAACACGAACTCTCTCTCTCTCTAACATACAGAAATCTCTCTCTCTCTCTCTAACATACAGAAATCTCTCTCTCTCTCTCTCTCTAACATACAGAAATCTCTCTCTCTCTATCTCTCTCTAACATACAGAAATCTCTCTCTCTCTCTCTCTCTCTCTCTCTCTAATACTACTTACAGGGAAATGAGCCCACTCCTTCCAGTGCAAGCAAGGGTATGCAAAACAACGGATTAATGGACATGAAAACACAGAACAGATTCATTCAAACCTGGACTGCTTCACTTTCACACACACACACACACACACACACACACACACACACACACACACACACCAAGGATTGAATTCTGCATTAGTTTTACTAATACATATATAATACATACATAATAAGACAAATAGTACCAGGTAGATTAAAAAAAGAGAAAGACACTGGGACATGTAATAATGGGATGTAAAGACTGGCAGTAAATAGCAACACTGTTATTGGCGACAACTGTGGTAATAGTGTTCAGCTATTCGTGTTGTCTACATTCACTCCATGCTGATGTACTAAAACTTCATCCTCCACCATTTTAAAAAGAGAGGGGGAATAAAGGTATTATTTCTCTGATCTCCAAGTTTGATGTCTTTTACTGTGTACAATACCATGAGATGTTTATATTGCAGAAAGGGTGATGTACATGTGTCCGTATCAAACAACTAGTGCATATTTTCAGTCGACATTTGTGATGCTTTATTATTTTAGTACACAGTATTTGTGTTGAGGAAACAGCATGTATGTGAGTCATCAGCTTCTCAAGGTTATGCCTGCAGTATAAACTAATAACTGTCAGAAAGCCACAGCATGAATTATTAATTAATCTACAGTATTTAATGAAAGTTGTCTACAAAGGAAGAGTCTGAAGAATCTGAAATTTCCCTTCCTTCCTACACAAAAAACATGTGAAAGAAACGATGAAGAATAACAACCTCTACACCTAATTGTTAAAAAAATTGAGTAATATTCTCAATTTTCATTCATTTACTGATGAAATGTTAAATGTCTCTTTTTTTCCCCTTCACTTAATTTAAAAAGTTAAAAAAGACACCCCAAGAAACTTCAGTTGATACGAAGCGGCAGCAAAATGAGCTTTTTAAATATATAGTGCCTTTGGCTCCATTACAAGGTTTATCACATGCCCAGTGCTGGACTGAACTGGCCATCTTCTTTCACTTGTAAATAATAAATGTAAAAAATGATGTCCACTCTTAAATGACTCAGCTAAACACACACACACACACACACACACACACACACACACACACACACACACACACACACACATGCATGCACATATTGGACATCACTGACCTTTAAAGTTTTATTTAAAAATTTCTTTCATTTGTACTTTAAATTGTTTTAATTTCACTTTATTCATGCACATATACGCCATCAATTCTTTTCTTAACTCTATCTTGTTTTTCTTTACCTCCATTATTTTAGAATCAGCCATTCATAATAACATTTTATTGAACATATAAATCAGGATCTTGACAGTATTTGTATTATCGTATTGTGTGCTGCCACTTAATAAATCATGTTTATCATTATTATTTATGATTACTATGCACATACCTAACAGTTAAAACACAGGGCTTTTATATTTCTGATGGTTTAAATTTGGATCAATCTTCATTTATCACAAACTGTTCAGAAATTCATGCTCGACACTTTTAGATCAGCATAAGAGATGAGAAGCTGGTGGTCCACTACAACCATTAGAGAAAGGCATGAGCTGCTGTACAGTGGGTGGCAGGGAGGGTTATTAGTCTGCTGATAAACCACTCAACAGCAGCAACACTACCAACAACGCAAGGCACGTCAACGCAAATCACTCTCATGGAAACTGATGTAATACAACCTGAACCATTGCTCTCAAAAGTGCTTACACCTATAAATCCCTGTAACAAATAAGAAAATAAACTTGTAGCATTACCATCTTCAAGAAGCTACTGGAAAGAAAACAAAATTATAGAATCATAAAATAAAGCATTAAAGTCAATGCAGTTATCACGTTATATGACATTACTTTGTTATCTACAGCAAAAGACCACAAACAAGGCAAAGAAATCAAGAAAATAATTCACAATTACTCTACGTGATATCTGTGAATCAAATTAAGTGAACACCAGCTGAAATTTTAAAGAAAAGTACACAGCCTGAAAAAAAGAAGTTAAAATTATAAAACTCAATCATATTAAATATCACTAAACATCTCTGAACAATGATCGCATTGGATCCTTATACAGTGCAGTCCTCCGATGACATGTTGGTGGTTCATTATCCTAAATCAGACACATTTCTGGTGACACATGAAGTGAAGTTGCTGTTTATTTACAGTGAATCCAAAAGAAATCACAACTCAAAACAAATTTGCTGCAAAAAAAATCCCTTAACTCAAATATCCTATATTATGTACATTATATGATAGTATAACACTATAGTAATATTTCTCATGCCATATCCTCCATTGTTTAGCTCACAGAATGTACATAAAATCTCTTCATCAACACGCAAACATAACAAAATAACCATTCTAGCTTATAATAAAAGGTAGAACTTGTACACTGTCAATTATCACTCAATTTGAAAGCACTTCACTCTAACTGAATCAAGTACATCTCCTTTCAGCCCAAACACTGAAGCTTGCTGCAGATAAAGATCGAAGCTAGTAACAGCACCCAGGCAGCCTTTCATTATTGAGGAAAGAAACATGCAACTCCACAGTAACGCACCTTCACTTCAATGTCGCCGATCTTGTTTGTGGCCCTGATGATTGGTCGGCCCACCATCGAGGGGAAGATGTGGGCTGGGAAGTTGCAGCCAGCATATCCCACTTTGACAAACTGGGGAGAGAATAATCCATGACAATTGTTACAATCAGCTAATCAATAAGTCAAATATGACTTAAGTTTCTTCTGGAGAACACTCTCATCCAACCTGGTTCATTCACCTGGTTGGCTGACTCTTATTGCTATGGTTAGATAGTCAGGAAAGTAACATAGGGAAAAAATGAAGAAAACAGCCCAATTAGGCAGGTACGCCAATCTATACCGGAAGAAATTACTGGAGAAGGTTAATTCAAAGGAAAAAAAACTGGTGTATCTTAAGCAGGTGTTTGTTAGTCACTTTGTAATGTTATTTTAAAAAGTAACAAACAAATAAAGAATAATTCCATGGTTTAATGGTGGAAGGTGTGTGGAAAGAGAGACCACTCAGTGAAATAATACACACACAAAATTAATCTGCATTCAGTTTAACCTAATCTGTGTCAAAGCATGCCCTCCCTAACCTAAAGAGGCTAAAAAGAGATCAACAGCCCCGCGGGTGTGGCTTGCGATATACCACCACCACCACCACTACTACCGCTACCCTAACCTCCCGCCCAACTAAACTTCAATCTTGCATACACCGGCCCTAACCGAACCTTTGATTACTAAACCCAACATTAACACACTCTTCACAACCCTAACAACAATACCACCCCTAACAATTAGCCACACACGGATATACAGAGCGGGAGAGATAAGAATGAGTCAGATGTCAACATGTCAAGTGGTTCATCAGTCAGGTTTTTTTTAAGAGATCCTTATTTCTCTGCCCCTCCATTGCTGCTTCCCTCTAGAATGCGTTAGCAGACTCACCCCCGTGCCATTATCACACACGACAATCTTCCGGCCTTTGCTGTCCATGGCGAGGGAAAGGCGGCAGGTGTGGTGGTGGTGGCGGTGGTGGTGGTGGAAGCGGTGATGGTGGTGGTACTTCTTCACGCCCCTCGCCCTCTTCTTCCTCTTCTTGTGACTTCCTGCAGTTTATACCCCTTCTCGGTGAACTGTATTTATGTGTTTATTCTTCTTTCTCCTTATTTTTGCTTTTTTTCTCCTATTTTCCTTGGCTAGCTCGTGTTATTCGTGGATATACTGCTTTCCTTGCACCTCCTTCACTCCGTCCGCCTCCGTTATCACTTCTAAATGTCCATTCTTCAACTAGGGAGGGTTTCTTTTCGTCCAAAACTTCATATTTTAGGGATTTCAGTGCAAGCTGTTGTATCCTATATCTGCAGCAAAATGGTAATAGTAGTGGTGAGTTATCTTCATGTATCGGTAATGCTTTAATAATTGATGCTTGGATAAAATTAGGAAAAAATGTCTTGCGTATTTCACTTCCTTTCTAAACTTCATATTTCGGTGATTTATAATGAAACTACTGTCTCCTGTATCTCCTACACTGTGTTGATAGTAATGTTGGGGGTATTTGTGTCTATCAATAATGTTTCAAAGGTATAAACATTAGGTTAATGCCCAGAGGAAATGGTAGAACGAAGAGCGGTTATCCTGTTTATTCTTCCACGAAAATTCACATATCTATTGGAGATTTAGCATCAAACAATAATAATTTGCACAAAAACACTTATAGATGTATATGGCAATGCAGTAAAGTTTCAGAAGGTATGCTTGAAGAGAAATAAAAACTTATTCCTACTTAAGCATCTAATCACTCGTTTATTTATTGAGCGTGTGTCAGGATGATTTGCATTCTAACCATTCATAAATAGTTACTTTCACAAGGCGTTATAAGCAATAATGAAGTATGTGTGTGTTCAAAGGGGCTAAGAGAGAGAGAGAGAGAGAGAGAGAGAGAGAGAGAGAGAGAGAGAGAGAGAGCACGATTACCTATCTGCAGGTGTTAGTTCTGTGAATGTACCTTGATTTTTAAGTCATTATTTTCGCATTGCATGAAGTGTGCATTGCAGTGTGGTAAAATTCAATAGTTTATCCAAACAAACTGACACACCCAAAGCATACCTCAAGAGACTTCCGCTGATAAGACGCGCCTCTCTCTCTCTCTCTCTCTCTCTGTTTATTCACATTTCTTCATAGTAATTTTGTAATTTCCCCATTTTGTGGCCTGTAAAATTCAACATCGATCTATCTCATTAACCAGCCTTGTTTAATTTGCCGAGTTGGTGGAAGATTTGAGAAGCTTTTATCTGTGAATTTGATTGTTACTATTGATATTATTTAATATGTTTCTCTTTTTTGGGGGTTAGTTTTTTTTTATCCATTTGACATATGTGAAAGAAATTGATCTATTAGGTATGATTAAACCTTAAACTAATGCTAATTATAGAGAATACATCATAATTTCATATTCCCTTTCCTCCTTCCTACCTACACGGCCATACAATACAATCTAACGAGGGATTGTATTAGGGTGGGCGGGACCCGATTACTGGACCCGAATCTCACGGATCCGCCAAGGCAAGATGGATCCGATTACTTAATAGCAAGTAATCGGATCCGGATCCGCCAAACGACTACTCGGGAGATCCTACTGACAGCCAACAGGTGAATCCTGCGCTGCCAGTATTAGTCTCTGGGTTCCTCGCGGATCTATAGTGTTCGTCTGGTAGCGCGCGGGATTCGCCAGTTATCGGGTCCAGCCAGAGCCTAATAACCTAACCTAACGCTGGAAAGACAGACCACTCTCACCTGACGTGTGGCTGGAACACAGACATTATGGCCTGGGACGACCAGTAGTCGTATCTTGCTAATTTGTTATTCACACAGTATTATACGCTAAGAAATTAAGTATTTGATGCAACCAATAGATGAACAATGGAATATAAAACACCATAAAGGTCAAAGGAAAACTAATTAACGAAATAACACATAAATAAGCGAACAAGTCAAGCAAGGCAAAAAGATAACTTGACACTCGAAACACAACCAGAAAATCAAGAAATACAACAAAATCAGTGTGGAATAGTAACTAAATCAAACATTACTACATGGGCGCGCATACTTCCCGTTGATGAAAAAAAAACAAGAAAAAAAAAATCGTTAGCTATATTATCAGAAAAAAAATAATAATTATATAAGATATATATTATATATTATATATATATATATATATATATATATATATATATATATATATATATATAAAGTAAGAATGCAGCTGTTTTCCTTTTAATATCTAAAGATTATTTGGTTAGGTTTCAGCACATTCCATTAATATGCAACTTCTTCCGAGCATCTACATTACAGCAGCATTATTTTGATACATTGATCAGTTTCTTACCTACCATCAAGGAGCAAACTGTTCAATGAATCCCTTCTGTCTTCCAAAACTTGCAAAGTTACACTGTCTTCAATATTGCAAATATAAATATGGCTATAACTGAAAAATATAATCTCTAATCTTCTGTCCCATTACTAATGCACATTACTTCTTGCTCTGAAATTAATTTTGAAGTACAAATTTTTCTTTGATCTTATCACAGTATATTTAGTCATGAATTCATTTTTTGTCACTCATTTTCTTTAATTCTTTAACTACATTTGCTGATTGCTCTTGATTCACTCTTTCTTGGATGCCACGACACACTTCAATATCTATCTTTTACAAAAGGAGTCAATAAAAAACTCATTAAGTTTACAAAAACATTGTTTCACTTTGTACAACAACTGCTATACAAAAACTAATGCATGGGGTTTGTCCATGATTCATCACAAAAAGCATTGAGCAAAACTTGAACAGTTTCCTTTGCCAGATGCATTGATATTTGGTTCACAAACTAACAACACAAGAATAACATTAATAGTAAATAATAAATATATATAAACAGATAAGGTTATTTCAACGTTATGCAGAGTAAATATGACTGCTGGTGTTACCATGAGAGTACCTGAGTGTGTGAACCAAAGTAGCTTCCATTGTCGGGAGAACTGGAGGCTAACAAGAAACTCTGAAAACATGAGTTCCTGCAAATCTTCTCATTGAGAAGACAAAACTTTCACTTAAAACCCTCACAACATAACACATACATGCTGATGATACAAGCTCTGTGTAGTATGATTATGATGCGTAAGTAGTAAGTACAATACAAAACGAACAGCTCAAGATTAAACATTTCTAGGTATAGATAACTTTCTGTTCTGAAGTTATGTTGCAGGGAGAGGGAAACAAGTTAATGTGAAGAGAAAATGTTGAGGATAAAGTGTCACAACCACAGCCGCAGCAGCAACGGGCCGAGGTGGTGACTCATCACAGCCGACGACCAGAAGACCTGTGCAGTGCCTCGTCCTCCAGGAGTAAGGACCTCAAGCAGCCACAGAGGAAGGAGTTCTCACAGTGGCCCATGGCTCTCAGGCAACTTGAGTGTACTAGCATGTTGTAAAGGCACACTAAGGCTGACATGTTGCCACACTGACCGAGCATGGGCAAGCTTTGCGATTGGACCCAGCTTGTTGCCAGTGGTGGGGAGTGAGCGGCAGAGGATGGGTGGCGTGTGGGGTCTGGGAAATACTCAATATTGTGCTGACACTGATTCAACTACTCATGGAATGCCGAGCAAAGAAACTCATGACTGCCTGCCAGTTGACCCGTAATGTGCCAGAGGATAAAAGACCGTGGAAACAAACAGTTACAACGAAGGACTTCCCAGTGCAGGCTGAGCCACACCCAACTAAGCGGACATTAGCATAACACACTACATGTGTTGTAAGAGGCTGTGTCCCCCCCCATTGCACCCACCACCAGCACAGCCCCACGCTCCCGACCCCAGAGCTGGTCCACCTCATACGCTCTCTCCCCTCCTGGCTCACAGAACTAGCACTACTACAGACAACTTTACCATCACACTCATTATTTATAAGACAATGAAATCAACTGTACAATTCTCTTAAGATTTCATCTAGTATAAGCTCTTTTCCATAAGATATTAAAGGCACTAGCAAAATATATGTGCCTTAACAACATATTGCCTTGTGGCCCAGGTAAGGTAAGAAATATAATACCAGCTCATGTTGGGTCAGGAAGGCTAGATCATGTCAGGTCAGTTGCCTAAAACTGTGTGCTAGTACTACTGCCTCTGAGAGCTCCACCTACTGGAATCCAAGTCCTTTATGGGTACCTGCAAAGCATCCAAACACCTCTCAGAAACCACCCGGGAAACAGCTTATATTAGTAAACCACATTCACAAAGAAGAAACAAGTGTATGATACACATACAAACGGTATACATATGCTAGTGTCTTTCCACAGAGATCTAAAGAATGTACTACAAATGAAGGCAAACCAAAAGCAGACAAGAGTGCAAATTCTACAATTTGAAAATTAAGAGAGACTTCATGCAGGGTCAGAAAGGATTGGCTGAATAAAATACAAGGAATAATTTAAGTAAAAATAAATAGATCAGTGTATGACATTTTACACTGATCACATTTCCATTACTTAATGAAAACAGTCCACTTTAATGCCTGGTGCAGTCAAAAGAAAAGTTGGCTGTTAGCCAAGTGTTGATGTTGCCTGTTTGTGGCACATTTAAGAATTCCTCTAACCCTAATAAAAGGTGATCAACTTTTTAGCTAATTCAATCTACCAAGAAGTCCTTGTTCTCAGAATTGAATTATCCTACAGCTGCTAATCCAATAGCACTGCAATCAAAAATTTCCACAACAAGTGAAACAATTTCTGATGAAAAGAAATGTGCAAAGTACTTTATAGAAACAAAAATGGGTTCAATGAACTGGCAGTCAGTCTGTCCATTCCCACATGTATATATCTAATCTCATACACTAATGCAGACCATTCTCACTAAATAATATGGCAGGCATGGTAAATAAAAATAAGCTTATTTTTCTAGTCTCATATTTGATCACAACACATGTTGAACATTGCACAATTACCGCTGGGGTAACTTAGGACATTATTAAAGATGGTATGACTGTACTGTTAAATCATACAGGTTAGTACAAATAACTTAGTGACAGCTCCACTACCATGATGATTGTGATGTGTGTGGCAGTGTAACTGCTCCCTGAGATGCAAAATGAAGGTAAGCACGTAAGCACCTCTTTTCTCATGAGTCATGTATTTGAGTAGCATGCAATATATGAGGAAAAATACAAATTTCTGAAAGTGTGGAATCGAGGTATAAAAGCAAGCAAGTTTTTGGAATGTATACCAAAATATGAGGCACTCTCTTTGCATAATGAATGATGAAATAATGATTAGCAGCAAGATCTCTACTAAAAAGTGAAATGAGATTTGATGAGGATTAAACTACATTTTGGATGAAAATGAGAAAATAAAATTAAGTACTCACTAAAAATAAGAACATGATGTAAAAGAATTAAATTGCTAGCGTCCTCAAAATGAAACGCCTTAAAACTACCTTCACTAGTAGGATACACAGGGGTAAAATTATTGTATCAAATGGCACAGGCAAAACAGGTTAACTTTTGCATGCAGAGATCAGTTATCCACACACAAGATATGTCATATAATCTGTAAATGATCTGGAATAATTAATGAAAAAGACTAAAGGAATGTGAAATAAGCTATAACATGCCTTGCATGAGTTATATTAAAATCTGTCAATAAACTATGAATATAAATATATGATATATGATATATATATATATTTTTTTATGATTATACTTTGAAGGCAATTTACTAAAATTAAAATGCTCTTGAAGAGCAACACTTGCACACAATGATTGTGTAATCAATATATTAAAACATTACAAAATAATGTAGATTTAAACACCTGAGTTTTGTTTGGAATTATGCTGAAATTCAAAATAAGATAGTTTTATAGCCACAAGAATACCAAGCTCTACTTCTGAATGTTAGTTTCCACATGTCCCAAAGGCCTCATACTTATTCTGGGGGAGGTGGAGGTGGAGGGGTGGGAGGGGGAGGCTCTGAGGGAAGAGGAGGATCTGAAGGGAGTGTCTGTGGTAGCATGGGCTGGGGAGGCATGTACACAGGTGGTGGTGGTGGTGGTGGCGGTGGTGGAGGTTGGGGCTGGGGTTGGGGTGGAGGAGGAGGAGGTGGGGGAGGTCCTTGCATGTATGGGTGTGCTGATGGGTGAAGATGAGGAACATAGGGTGGGGGAGGATAGCTGAAATTAGGGGGTGGGATTGCATATGGGTAAAACTGTGGATAAGGATTAGGTCTGGGCTGAAGCAGGGGCATCATGCCTACTGGCTGTGGTTGCCGAGGAGGGTACTCAGGATGACGGATTCCCCTTCCTCTAGGGTGGCGAGGAAAATACTTTCTTTGATGCTGTTGAGGATTAGGCTGATGAGAAACCACCTCACTAACAGGAGGCTGTTGTTGACCACCACCCACCTGAGGCGCTGCATGGCTGGACCGCACCTCGTTGCCATTTCTTGGGAGCTTCGCCACAGGGACTTCTCCTGGACTGTGATCTCTCTCTCTCTTCTTTGATTCCTTATCTGGACGAAGGCGGTCCCGACTGATCTTGATCTTCAACGAGGTAGTGGGTGTGTCACGGGCCAGGTCACCAGCCGGGCTGCTCTCGGGAGAGGTGGACGAGGTGCCACCAAACAAATCCTTCTTGTTCAACTTGGACTTGTCAATCTTGAATTTGGGGATGCTTGGTGTGCTGGAAGCGGTGTTGGGATTGGCTGCAGGGATGGTGACTGGGGCTGGTGGTGCTGTGGCAGCGTGGGTCCTCAGAGGAACTGATGGATTCTTGGGAGTGTAAAGAATTTTGTCCTTGGGGATGGTTATTTTGATGGGTGCCGTTCCTCCATCACCTGCACTGGCGGCTGCAGCAGCACGAGATGCCTTATCCCTGTCTTTATCTTTGTCTTTGTGCTTTTTGTGCTTCTTTTTCTCCTTGTGTTCTTTGTGTTCCTTGTGTTCCTTATCCTTGTACTTATCCTTTTCTTTATGTTTATGTTTCTTTTTCTCCTTGTGCTTGTGGTGTGGATGGTCATTCTTGTGTTTCTTGTGTTCAGTGATGAGGGCACCGCCCACAACCACCGGCACCGCAGGCTCAGCTGGCGGCTCCTTGGGGTGTTCAGGCTGTGGCACCTTCAACCTCAAGACTGGTTCAATGGGGGGTTTCTGTGGCACCTCTACTGGGGCTGCTGGTGTACTGAGAGCAGGTGCAGCTGGTGGCTTTACAGGGGCATTTGCGGCAGCTGCATTTGCAGCATCTGGACGCACTTTGATTGGCGTAGCAGGATCACTCAGTGCGGTGCGATACCTGGTGTCCTCCAGCTTTGTGACCATGGGCACTAGCTCGGCTTCAGTACTTGCCCGCTCGCTGCTCTTTTTCTCTGCTTCTCTCGATCGTTTGCTACTTGAACTCTTTGAGGTCTGAGGTGTGGTGTGTGAGGGTTGTGATGGAGCAACAGAACCGTTGGTGGTGCCGTGGTGTCGCACACTGTGGTGATTTGCCCCTGCAGTTGTACTAGCATTTTCTGACACTCTCAGGTCACTGTTACCACCAGCACTGCTTGCATTAGTTGTTACATTATTACTTGCATGCTGATGCTGTGTTTGTGGTGCAGGTACCTGTTGCTGCTGGCATGCGGCAGGCGACTTATTTTTCTGTTGTGAAGAAGGCAGCAGCAGAGTGTTATCCTCTATTATTGCAGATATATCCGGCTTAGTCTCTGTGTCTGAATTGTCAAAGAGTTGGTCTGGCGGCCCGTCACCCAAGTTAAGGAACGAGTTGTCATTCATGAAGTCACTGAGAGCAAACTCGGGTAAGTCACTATTATGAAATATTGTATTGTACTGTGATTTCACTTCTTCCTTTGGTTGCTCTGGCTTTGGCTCGGGAGGTTTGCGTTCTACACTTTTCTGTTCAAGTTTTATTTCTTTTTTCCTTTCTATTGATGCAGATTCTAATGACTGTCTAGAAGGTTTCACATCTAACAATTGCTGCTGTCTAATGTCTGATACACTAGGTTTCACATCTCCCTGTAATCTCCCATCTACAGCACTGCTACTAGTCCTGCTACCTTTGTCATAGCGTTCACTATCACTACGTGCACTCAGGTCCCTCCTTTGTTGTGGTGGTTGCTGTTGTTGATGCTGCTGCTGCTGCTGCTGTTGCTGCTGCTGGAGCTGCTGTTGTTGCTGCTCTTGTCTAGGTGTTTCAGTACTGACTCTTAAGGACTCAAGGGAGGGCTGTGAGTCCCGAACCACTTGAGAGGTACTGTGGCTGTGAGTCTTGTGGTTACTACTGTGCACAGCAGAAGCTTTAAGGTGTTCTGGGTGACTACCTCGACTACTGCTGCTCTTAGAGCGAACAGGCAGCCCAGCATGCATGGCAGCATGAGAAGATGCGATGGTTGCCACGGCAGACGCAACAGACTGAGAGGAGTGAGACGTCGACACCAGAGCAAACTTATTACTATCTCTCGGGTCAATTACATCTCTGTCTCTCATTTTCTCTCGCTCTCTCCTTTCCTTCTCACGTTTGTTATACTCTTTCAGGTTCAGCTTTGATGGCTGTTGATGCTGATGGGCCTGGGCTGGTGGCACTTTGATAGCTGAAAGCAAGTTTGTGCATAAACACCTGTTTTTAATCAACTGATATTAAACAAAATAATTTAAGATTACAAAAAACAAAACTAACATCCTATATTAAGACAAATTCTTAAAGAACCAAAAGGCAAACTTTTTGTCAAGGAGCTATGGGATCAAGAAACACTACAAGGGAATATGGGAACAGGTATCAGGAGAGCATAAGTTGCCACACTCTAATATGTCTCAGGAGATATCCAGGAAGATCAAACACATTACAGTAAGAAGGGCACCTGTACATGAGTCAAGATAAAATAAAAACTGAAATATACTAAGAAAACTGAAGGAATGCTAAATCAATGTAACGAATATTGTAAGCTTAAGCAAATTCCCTGAAAAAGAAAGTTATAATTATGAAATTATCAACTTCATGAGTTTTTTGTTTAAATCTTCATAAAAATACTAAGCTGTTCTCATCATTATGCATATCTTCTTTTCAATACATTAAACAATGAGGGGAAATATCCTACTCTGCTGAAAAACATCTACCTTGAAACATGAACAGTAACCTAAATAAAATATTCACTTATCAAAACACACACACACACACACACACACATGCATACCTGCTTTACTGTGGGAGTTGTGGGATTCATGCACATGTGAGGCCACTGTGGATGACTGACCACTCCCAGGGATGCTGGAGCGAAGAGGGGCTGCAGTGGAGGAGGAGCCTGCCTGATTGCTGCGTCCCCGGTCCTCTGTGTGTTGCAAGGAGTTCATGATCTTCTTGAGTCGGTTGGGGCACTTGTCCAAGATGGCAAGGAACTCAGCGGTCAGGGTCTCCAGCAATTCCAGAGTGACTGTCTTGTCCACGTACCAAAACCAGTCCTTCCCCTCTGTCGCCCTCTGGATCTAATTGATGGTGGTGGTGAGGCACGGCAGGGAAAGATAAAAGAACAATTTAAGGTTGAGAAATTGCTTGTGTTTAGACAGTTAGATCAAATTAGAATTGTGTAAGTGATATTACATGATTTTCAAGGCTTACTTCATAGTGGCTCCAGGTGCAGACTATGTAGATGCACACACAGGCCACCACTGTTGGCTTGTACTGGAGGCACATGGTGGTCATATGAAGACTGGGAAAAGAAGAAAAAGGGATCATCAATAATTTGTGTACATATAGTCAATGTGACAGAATGATAAGGAATCTTGTGAAACCTTATTTGAAGTCATAAAGTATTGTGCTTAAAATGCTCAGAATGAGAGCATAGGTCCTGAAGCAAGAGGAACGCCTTCCAGCCCCGAAATGATTGACAACCTAGAAAAGAGAAGACGAGATCTTAAGGTAATAATGCTGTACTGTTCATGTGGTCAAACCTCCAGATTGTGTGGCCCAATAGAATGCTTGCCTTTGCTCTTGCTCTCTAAATGTTACTCCAGGAATCATTAGCTGATTGATAACAAGCACATTACTTGTTATTTGCAGCTGAACACATGCATTATGTAATCAGTTTCCCATACTGGCTATAAATAAAACTGGAGAAGATAGAAATAATTTAGGATACTAAATAACTACCAATTCCAATGCAATTTCAAAAGTAAGGAATAAACAACTGAACATTAGCTTAGCAATACCCATGCATATTTTCAACCAGCCAGTCTAGATAATGCCTTTAACAGAATTTTGATAAGTTTTGTCAATGATTACATGAAAAATGCAAAATCTTTGACATAATCATTAAATACCAAACTTCTTGGCTTTTCAAGTACAATTACTCAGTTATCTAAGAAACATGTACTATTACATATCAATTTATCTGCTTACTCCTTTTACAATAAAAAAAAAAAAAAAATCATCCAGAAACATGAAAATTGCAAATCTAAATGAGACATGAGCACCAGCTGAAATAATTGCGATGTGCAATTGAAAGTATCAGCTATGATTCCTGAGAAGACTGGTAGGCTGTGTGTGTCACAAGCGGATAGAGAGCAGGCTGTTGCACTGTTGAATTTTATGTTTTCCAGTTTTATGTATTGGCACAACTCCCTCTAAACCAACTTAAAAGTTACCCACACCAACAGTGAGGGATAGCCCCCTTCTGGGTGCAACAAGGTGTAGCAGGAGAGAAGAGCAGAGCACTAGCTAGCCCAGTGCTGCCAGGAAGAAGCTACCGGGTATCTCAGCAACCTATTCTCCATCATAACACATTTTTCTGGCTGTGCAAGTGTGTGTGTTTGTGTATATATGTGCACACATAGATGGACAAGAGTTGAGAAGACTTCAACCAAAAAGTTACAACACAGCAAAAAATTTGCATAAATATATTGTGATGTCCATACAAATAAATATGAATTGACAAACAGTGGCAACTGGACAAAATCCTGTCCATCCTCCATCAACTTGGATGAAAAGTGCAATTCTCAAATGTTGATGACAAAAATTTGTTTAATAAATTTTAGTCAGTATGCATTTTTGACACTCAAAATGTCTCCTCAAAAGAGGAGTTAACTAGATACTTTATATATCAAGAGGTCCACAAAAATGTTACTCTGACTGTGTTTTATGCTTGTCTATTGATCTGTTGCTGTGAGATGACATGGATGAAACAGTAATGTATTGCATCAGTCAGAACACAATGATGTGAGTGAGGAGAGATAGGCAGATGCAGGCCAGAACAGCACAGCTGGTGAGCTGTCTTCCTACTGGACTGTTAAAAGTGGGGCCCATGGACATGATACTGGCAGGAATGACAAACAGTCAGCCAGTGATAATAACCTGCTGGTAGCCATGAAATACGAGGTTTGGGCCAAATCTTTGGTGGCTGTTGTTGCAGTGTCGGTCAGCACAGCAGCATCAGAGCACAGGTAGTGGGTGACCCGCAGCCGACCGCCCCTCCAGGGCAGCCAACCACCGGGAAAAGAAAAGACAAACACTTTTAGAAAAATGTGTCCACCTACCTTGCCACAAAAGATTCACCAGGCCCTTCACACTGAAACAATATCAGGTGCTGATCAACCAGCTACATTCACACAATATGAAGACACTTTAGATAGGTTTCTATCTATCATTCTTAAATATAAAGCATATATTTTCACTCAATGGGAAAGCAAAGGAAGGTAGGTAAAAACTACATTGAATTTTTACTTCAATAAGCAAACATTTCCATTTGATTGTAAAGTACTTATCCTCCAGGAACACTTGAATTCATGTGACAATATTATACATTTGTATACAAGAAGCTTATATTAACACGTCTGTCTGTCTTTCATTACATGAATCATACAATATTTCACATTCAACAAATGATGAAATTACTAAACAAATCATAATAAAATTAATTCTTAATACCATAGTACTGAGAATATTCAATTTAACCAATGTTTCAAACTAAGCAGAGTGGGGAAAGAAATTAAGCAGCTAACAACCCATTGATGCTCAAACATCTGTGTCTTGACATTACATGAATACATTGTTGGCTCTCCCCACATGTGATTTACTTCATGAATGACAATGTATCAATTTCAATAACTAAGTCCTTATCTCTACAAATTTGAAAATTCTGGTGTGTGTGTGTGTGTGTGTGTGTGTGTGTGTGTGTGTGTGGGTGTGTGTGTGTATGAATGCTTATGTATGTATGGATGTGAGGGTGTCTTTACAGTTTGGTATAAATTTTCTCATCCATGTGTGAAGTAGCATGGACAGAAGTTATGGTCATCATGGGTGTGAGTGTTGGCATGGTGAAGTACACAGAGAGGGAGGTGAGACTGGCAAAGAGGCAAGGAGCCAAAGGAGTCACTGATCATGGAAGATCTCTGCATCATTGGTGCTATGTAGATTTGTCAGGCAAATACAGGAAAAAAAGTTATGACATTTATTAAACAGTGCATCCAAGAACAGCGTATGCAGTTGTTAGCTTTTTTTTTTCTTCGTGTTTTGATATTCTGAGAAGTATTCACCAAAGTACTTGCATAGTCTCTCACTATTCTTTAGCATTGGGAGAACTAAGAGAATAGATGGAGAAATGCCAGTTTCAGCCTAAATCATCCACTAAATTTGACCTATTTTCAGTACATATTTAGTCGGAAAGAAACTATCAACTACTCTTCTTGTTTACACATCACAGAAATTTGACCAGTTAATCTTTTTTTAGCAGGTGCATGAAGGATAAGTATAAACCATGTTCTGCACTTCTGTTGACACCAAATTAAAACAAGGTAAATGTACAGAGAACACCTACAGATGCTGATGGTTTACAGGAAGAGATGAACATGTTAATAGAATTGTGCCACAAATAATGTAATGGTATAATAAAGGTCAACGTTACTTAATAACTTATTCACAAAGAGCAATGTATATAACAGAGAGAGAGAGAGAGAGAGAGAGAGAGAGAGAGAGAGAGAGAGAGAGAGAGAGAGAGAGAGAGAGAGAGAGAGAGAGAGAAAATCAAAACTAAGCCATGAATACAATGAAATGCTTCATGTTAAAGACTTCTTTCTCTGTATAGGGAGAGAGAGTGTACTTTAAATGAGAAACATATATATAAAAGAAAAACACCATTAAAGCAACCAGGTAAATGAAGATAAAAATACTGAGACTGAAGAGGGACACATTTCTGGGAGTAGAAGATGAAGGGAAAAAAAGAGAAACACGAATTAATGAACTGTGATGACCAGGTGAATCAGGCAATGCAATACCACACTTGAAACTGATCACCTTTTCATACCACTGCGACATTACCAATTTGTTGTGATCACATCTGTATAGGAAGGAAACAAAAAATGATGTGTGTGTATGTTGATGAGAGAGAGAGAGAGAGAGAGAGAGAGAGAGAGAGAGTACACTTCCTCCTCCAATGCCAAAAATGCAGGTCCTAATTGAGCCATTCCAAAAATTTGCATGAAGTACACATCAGCATTACTTACTGTCTAATGTGTCTATTACCAAGTATATGAATAACTCAGCACATGCCACAGTTGGTATACACTGAGAACGTTCTTGGTGAGAGGAAGATCATTGCACTCTAGATAAAATACAGGAAATTAAAGATTAAGTAAATAACAAAGATGAGTTGAAGAAGGATAGGGAGAGAGAAAAAAAAGAAAAACAAATGAAGAAGCAATGCACACCAAAACAAGATGAAAACAACAACAAAAGAAAAATATATAAATAAAAGTGGGGAAAAATCAGCAGACATAATGTAATTGAAGGTGAAAAATGGCTGTAATAATCCACCTTCAAAGACCCAAATCATTGTGGTAAAATAGTGCAGACATTGATGAAAATAACACATGTAACACTTGTGAATATGTAGAAAGCCTCGTAAAATAACCCATTAGCTTTTAGTACTGCCAGAGGTTATCAGGCACATTGTGAAAACTGATACAATCTTATCACATAAAAACAAAGTTGAATACAATCTTATCACATAAAAAAGTAAAGTTCAATAGAGCTCCATCAAATGTGATAAAAAAGGGCCAAAGTAAAGATAAGACATACTATAAAACAACAGCAAAATGACTTTAAATCTCACTTGAAATCAGTGCAAACTATTCTTCTACATTATGTGCAGAGAGAGAGAGAGAGGGAGAGGGAGAGGGAGAGGGAGAGAGAGAGAGAAAGAGAGAGAGAGAGAGAGAGAGAGAGAGAGATGCGTGAAATGCACTAAAACCACACATGACCATCCACCATATACCAGATATAAAAATGAGATGACACAGCCACAAACCACCTTGGAATGATGATACAAGACCGACCCCCTTTGCAGTACGTGTTACAGAGTAGAGGAAGCTCAGATGTACCAGCAGTGTCAATATGCGGTGACTGTCCATGGGGGTGGAGTGGGGGGGGAGTCAAGAGAAGAGCCTGGTGTTGTGAGCTGATGTAATGTGTTTCGGACTTTGGGTTGTGGCATGAGAGATGGCAGTGTTAAAAGGAGAATAGTGTCCTTGTGAGGGGTTTTCCTGTGCATGATGGTCATTCTTTGTGTCAGTGTTGTGGTGGTGGTGGTGGAGGTAGGGGGTTTGGCAAGAAGGCTCTGTGACCTGTCGGTGGATACGAGTGGCCACTTACCGCGCACGAGATGACAGCACTTGACTACATGGGTGTGAGGGTGGTCTATGGCAACGTCAAAGCCCAGGGTTTGTAGGAGGATGTTCTCATTAACCACCAACTCCTGAGCTCGCTCCAGGTAACCCTGTGATGGCAAAGGAAATTAAAATCCTGCAGCACTGATGACTGCGGCATGCATTTCACCAATACAACAATGCAATACAATAATGATGCTAACAAAGTCCTTCCAAAAATTGTTGAATGAAACATTTCTAACAATATAATTTTTAACGAGGTCAGAAAATCAGAAGTTATAACAATCAAACTATGTTTGAAATTACACTGGAATACAGAACAAAATCTCTGAATATTTAGGAATGTGAAAAGGACCAATAAAAGAAAATTATAACAAGCCAAGAAAAGACAATTATATAAATAAAGGACAACTGAAACAAAAATCTCATGATGGTATGTGAAGCAAGACAATCTGCTGGTACATTCTGTGGAATATCAACCAGTCTTGTCAAATTTTAACACTGCTTGGAATATAAAGTATTTTGGCATCTAATATAGAACTATGTGCCTGAAAATCACACCTAATGAAGTTTAACTTGATAAATGTCTAATTTTTAATCTATTTGTTCAAAGAAACACACATCCACTTTGAAAATGTAACACAAAATGCACTCCAGTCTAAGCTCACTCTTTAATGCAATGTCATAACTCCTAAGTTTATATTCCCTATCTATCTAAGTGAATAGAAAGTCACACTTTGAAAATGATCTTGTCAATCTTGTCCAGGACTTGAAACTGATCACTATCAGACTTTATGAACTAAATAACCACACCACCATTACTATTACAACTTTAATCATTAAGACTCCTTCAAGTAATCAACTCACTAGCAACTGACGTAACAGGATTGACATACTGTCCTTCAGTCTCTACTAACACTGGCACAAACATTTCAAGGGAGAGATAAAAAAAAAAAAATAAAAAAAAAAAAAAAGCTTTGAGTAATTCACATATTACTGTCAAAGTCTACAGTAAGATTATCAACCCCCACCACCACCACCACCACCAGCGCCTTGGAGCGGCAGTCCATCGCACCACCGGCACCACAGCCACCAAGGCGAGGGATCCCTCCTGCGAGACTCCAGTAAATCAGCTCAAGCAACTGACCTCAGACTGTGTGTCAAGCGGCGGCTGGTCACGGAAGAGGCAGTGATAGGCCACTTTGATGACATGTTCCAGCTTCCGGGGCTGCTCCTCCACCTTGGCTGCCAGGAATAGGGCGGCCGGTGCGATGGCATTCCGGTGAAAGCGAGTGAATGGATGAAACATGTAGAAGCGATGCATATACACGATGGCGGTGTTGATGGCCAGCTGGTTACTGTGGGGCTTAAGTTAAGGAAACCACTCCATCGTAATGTGGGATTCAAAACATTAAAACATCCTATATACACAAAGTCATAGAGATATACCAAGCATAAATCAGGGTAAATATAGAGAAAGGTGTTAGTCCGACATCAAGTAATAAGGCTGCACGTATTTTCATGATCAGGACTCGAAATGAGTAATCCTGACCATCAGATGGAGAATCCCTAAATTTGTTGAATTTCCCCCTAAGTGCAGAGATTTTCATGTTATATTCATATAAAACCATTGATGCATTCGCATCAAACCTAACCTAACCTAAATGCTGGATTCTTGTGTTCTGCACAAAACTTGTTTATTAGCATTAATACTAAGTGAGTAATCTGCGAGTGTATTAGAAAAATTTCTGCTTTCCAGTGATACGCTCTTTTTTTGTGATAGTGAGACTGACGGCTTTGTCCAGAAATAGCTATCGAATCAAGATTTCAATGTCTGAAGTTAATGTACCTTAGATCAGTGATTAAATAGCAAATTAAGAGCAGTTTAAGAAAAGTTTATACTATTTAGCTAATATTGTGAAAAAAGTAACATACATTTTATCAAATAATTGTCAATTGCACCATTCTAAAAATGACCCATATAAAAAATAACTAAGACTGCTAATATTGGTGTTCCTCATAAGGTAATCACTGTAATAGTGTGGAAGAACCCCATCAAAGGTCTGTGCAATCAATACGCCTGATGGGAGGTAGGGTGGGGTGAATGACCAGCATGATGCATTACTCGGATATCCCACGCACCATAACACCACCCCCAGCCAAACACGAACAAAAAAACAAACCACCCCGGGTACGTTTTTTATGCCCTTCCACGACGCAAAGGACACAGCCACGCTAACAAAGGACTGGGAATCCCTCCAGGTCCACATTTGGCACCGCGAACACTGCAGGGAAGGCGGGCCAGCCACCACCACCACCAGCCTTGCACCATGCACCATGCAATACTACGCTGCATGTTACATCACCTACCGCCCCAACCCCACCTCCCCCTACCCTCTATGCACGAGCCAATGCACCCCCACTACGCCGTCCATCAGGGCTTAGATACGAAGGGTGGATAGAAAGGCGGGTAAGACGCATATTGTACCAAGATGATGTGCAGGTGAGGTCAGGCAACACAACATGGCCGCCACGACCCTGGCATAACCCACCACCACATTACAACCCACCAATACTCCCTTACCCCGCCCCACGCAGCATCTTCACGGGGTAGAACGTAATGTACCGTCACCATAGAACCCTGGGGAACATATAGCACAAGGGGGAATGGTTGGATAAGAGCACACTCGTACTTAACATGAGTGTGGGAGGCGAGGGTAACACACACACCACCACACAATACAAAAAGGATACACTTGCAGCCTCTGGCCCATGTCTTGGATAAGGTTGGCGCCCTGCTGCCGGTAGGATAGTTCTTTCTCTGCATCTATTCCACATCTTCTGCTGGGAGAATTGTTGAGTTCCTCCTTGGTGAAGTACCACCTCTCCTCCGCCGCCATGAGCACAACACCGGACTGATGTGACGTCACGCCGGAAGCTCCAACATTCCAAAAACTCTCCCGCTTTGCTCTCTCACCATCTACTTTCCAAAGCCTCTACTTCAAGATACTCGTGTTTTAAGCCTCCCTCATGGTTCTAGGGATGGATTAACAATTTTTCTAGATTTTTATAAGGGTAAATAGTCTTGGAAATGAGGGTAATAGTCTCTGTGGCCTTCAAAAATTGTCGTGGTGAGAGAGCATAGGGTTTCAGAATACAGACCTTTGCATCATGTGACTCATTACTCGACAACCAAGAGTCTTTTATCAACATTCATGCTTTTTTTATTAAGTACAAATGATAAGGGAATGTTTACACCCATTGGATATCCGGAAACTCTAAAGACAAAGCGAATATAGATCACTGAAATGTTTTTAGAAGTCCTTGCAGTCGATCAGCCGTTCCCATGTTTCATCACTCAGCAAACATAAATCGCTCTAAATACACTGAAATGCGACAAGGAGGAGTTTCAATGATATAAATAAGGTCTTCAGCGTAATTTATTTTGAGATGTACATTGAAGTCTTCGTGGAGAATGTTTGTTATACGATTTTTAAAAGACATTGTAGTCGGGAGGTAAAAAGTGGACTGTCATGTTCTGTGGGGAGAGGAGTTACCAGTGTGCGTTTTGACGTGGTGAGGGGTGGGTGTGCTGCTTTGTACCAGTAATTTATTTTTTCTTTTTAATATGTATGCCTATATTTGAACCATTTTCTGTAACGCCACTTATTTATATCGCGTGGACGTGCGATTTACTTAACTTTTGGTGTGTATATCGGTGTGTGTCAAGGATGCACGAGCTTATGTTGCAAAATTAACCTGAGTCGATATTATTTGAAAAATCATCTGGAAATCTGTCGTAGTGAACTGTGTAGATATATATTGATTTATCGGCCAATGTTCTGGTGGCAGACTTCTTACTGTGGCGCGTAATTTGAAACTGATATATTAAATGGAGGGCGTGGTGTGTTGTAGTGTGATAACTGTGTGTGTTTAATATTAGTGCGTTGAGTGAGTGAAGGCGGTGGATGTGCGTGCGTGTGTGTGTGTGTGTGTGTATGTGTGGCAGTAGTAGTTCCAGTTGGCGCGCGATTTAACATGGCGAAAATGATGCAAAACTAAAGGGCTATTGAAAATTAAGTAAGTGATGTAGAAACAAAAAAAGAAAATTGAAAACATAAACTATATTGAAGAAAAAAGCAGACTGAACTATAAGAAGAGAGAGGATAACAGAAACAACTGAACTGAACTGGTGTAATCATAGAAAATTTGTGCAATACGGTAGAACAGGAGGATGATAAAGTTTTCTCAATGCTGGACTGAAATCTACTTGGATAAAATAAATGACACTGCATTCTAATGAAACCTAGCCTAACCATTATATATTTACGGAACTATTATATGGGGGTTTATTAAATAGTATGGAAAGCTCTAACATGATGAGAAGGGTAAGAAAAGCCATCTTGATACTGGTGTAGTGAAAATATGCCCAAAGAAAGGATTATACCAGTAATATAAGAATTTCTGTTGACGGCATAGAGGAAAGCGTGAACAGATGTCCCCTGTGTTGTGTTGTGTTGGGATGTGTTTCCTGCTCTCCTCCTGCTGATACCGGAAGGATCTGAAAAGCAACACTGAAGGGAAGGAGGACCTACAAACAATATAAAGCAGAAGAGGTCACAAGAACAAGAACAAGAAGAGAGAAGGACTTGCTCTGCTCTGCTTCCGTCCTGCTTGCAAATCTGACGTGGATGTGGCGTCCAGGTTATGAAGAAATAAGAAAAAAATAATAAGAATGATTTTGCAAAGGCCATATTTAGAAGATATTTCAGGACGGTTACTTTTTGATGATCTAAGGATACCAAAATAAATGTGGAAAAAGAAAGTCAGCAGAACATAAGAAGGTGGAGGGAGACTGCAGGAGGCCAGTATGACCTATACGAGGCAGCCCCTTTAATCATAATATTTATCCAACCCACCTATCATCTCTATGCATACTCTCATCTCACCGTTATTTGAAGCTACCTATTGACTCTGCGCTCGCTCGTTTTTAAAAGATGTTTTTGCATGGCCTACCTGCAAAGGGTAGTTAATGTTAGGTTAGGTTACATTAGGTTAGGGGTGATTTTGGGGGGGGGTTTAGGGATGTTTTTCTTTGTTTTTAAGGGGGAGGGTTAAGTTAGGTTAGGCTAAAAAAAAAAAAGTTATACATCTACATGAAATTTCCCTTGATTTCTCTCATTTCATGTCCCCCCCTCCCCCCCAAATTCCAGTTCCCAACATGCCCCCAAGCTGGTTTGAGGGGATGGCAATTTATCTCCTGAGAGTTTTTGAGGAAATGCAAAATTTGGTCTATTTCTCTTTTCCCTTAAAAATTGATAACATGTATCAGTGTCATGAGTTATATACTGATAAGGACTAATGGCAAACATCTTTTTTTATGGACAGGTTGTCCCTTGTGGTGTAGGCAAAGTCATTAGTTAACATGACCAGCAATGCATCCAGACGTGGTGAAGATCTTCCCATATGCTGTGAAGGATGTTATTTGTCGTATGGTGATTTTGTTGGCACGTACTACCAGGACTGTGAAGGCTTGCTGAAGCTCTTGATGAGACATGGACTGCTGCCCGAGAAGAAGCTGTGTGAAAAGTGTGGGAAGGAGTGCCGTGTAGATCTGCCCAGGAAATCATTTCGGTGCGACAAGACGCATACAGTGCCAAAAAGAGGAAAGAAGAGGTGTAATTTTGTACAGACCATATATAAAGACACGTGGTTAGACAAGAGCCATGTGGATGTCCAGACCAATATGCGCTTTGTGAATCTGTTTGTGCAGGATTACTTCTCTTATAAAGTGGCCAAAGATGAACTTGGTCTGAGTGACAAAACCATCTGTGACTGGGCAAAGTTTGCTCGTGAGGTGTTGGTGGCGTGGTCAGTTCAGCAGCAGGAGAAAATAGGTGGACCTGGTGAAATTGTTGAAATAGACCAGTCCAAATTTGGGAAAAGGAAACACGATGGAAAAGTAATGGAAGGGCAGTGGGTGCTGGGTGGCATATGCAGGAACACTCGCTCATGTTTTGTAGTGCCCATAGAAAACAGAAACAGGGACACTCTTCTGGGTGTAATAAAGGATCAAATTCTACCAGGGACCACCATTATTAGTGACTGCTGGAAGGCCTACAGCTGCCTGGGAAGTGAAGGGTTCAAGCATCTCACTGTGAACCATTCCTATAATTTTGTTGACCCGGACACTGCAACGCACATCAACACCATCAAACGCCAGTGGGTGGAGGTGAAGAAAAAAGTGCCAGTGTTCGGCCGCAAGAAGTGTCACTATGTGGGATATTTAGCCACGGCAATGTTTAAGATGAGATATGGGGATGTGAAGAAGAGGTTTCATGTCTTCATTACTGAGGCTGCTAAACTTTACCCACCTCCATTGGTCTGAGTCTCTTATTGGTAAGGTATTGCGGTGTAAAATTTGAGGTGTTTTATTTTGTTAGGTTAATGTTCTGGCAGGGCAGTCCAGGAACAGCACGACTCCCTCAGCTAGGACTTATTATATAGAAGTTCCATATATTGAAATACTTTATGATATTCAGATGCGGTCCGAATTTTTCTCCTTTACACTTTTTTCCTCAACCTTTTTTCCTTCACATTTTCCCTTCCCTCCAGACATTTTTCCCATCCTTAACTTCATTTCTCCTTCTTGTCTGTACATTTTTCTCACTCTCATGACTTTTTTTCTATAGCTACAAATTTTCCTCCTGATATTTCCTTCTCTCAACATTTTCTGTGCTCCCTGACATTTTCCCTTCCCTGACGTGTATTTTACAGTGTTGTGACATTTCCTTTTCCTCTCTGACATTTGTGTCTTTCAGTAATGGACTCGCTAGGGACACTTGCCCTTCATTTCACTCAATCTCAGTGGTTCCCAACTATATCTACTTCATACTCACCTAATTATTGTTATACAAGGTCCCCCTCCGTTCTATAACCCAGGATTATAATGTAGTGAGTGTCAGCAGTCTTACGTTCATCTGATCCCTGTGAAAGCCCTTCTGTATGGCTGTCATCAATAAGTATAAGTTTTAAAGACATGAAAGTGAAGACTAAAGATTTGGGAACTATTATAAAAGAGAGACACATGCAAATGGGAAGAGGTGCAAAGACAACACTGGGAATATATAAAGCACAGAAGAAAGGAATCAAGGAAGATACAGTCAATCACAACAGAACACCTTCAGTTACCTATATTGTATGAAGCAAGAACAAACCGTCTCCCACTTCAAGACAGGATATGGCACAGAAATGAGAACATGTAGTGCCAAATATGTAACATGCAGGATAAAGATTTAGCCCATGTCTTATTAGAATGGCCAGAATATGCTGAAGAAAGGAGAAGACTAGACTATACCAAGAAAATCTACACAAAATGGTAGGGGAGTATCTATTTGAAAGGGAAGAAATTGAAGAGAAAATGAAATCATAAAACATGTGAAAATAGAGATAAGAAAATGAAATAGTAAATAATGTGGAAACTAAGAGATAAAAAAATGAAAGAGTAAATAATGTGGAAACTGAGATATAAGAAAATGAAATAGTGAAAAATGTGGAAACTGAGAGATAAGTAAATGAAAGGCATCCAATATGAAGTGCATTCATGTATACAAACACTTATCTTCTTATACATTGTACCGATGGTTGTATATAATTATGTACTTACACTCTTCTTCATTTAGCATCATGGTTGTATTAATATTGTTTGTTTAGTTGAGAGGTGGATTTTAATTTTGCTCTTTTTGTAGTGTTAAAGAAATCTGCTGGAAGTAAGGCGTAAGACTTCCCAGCGCTGGTTCAGAGAGGAGGAGGACGAGGAAGACTGCCACTGGGAAACATGTCGGTACGCAGCGGGCGTGTGGTCAAGACGGTGCGGACCCTGACACGGCCAGCACCTGAGGCCTCCTGTGCCTTCACTACCTACAGCTGCAGCCTGGTGGGTGGTGGATAAAGCTCTTGGTTAACCAGCTGGTTCAAGTAGATGCTTGGCAGCCTTAACATAATATTGAGATTGGAAATCACATACATACATACAATCACCAATAGTTATTGTTTGTCATGTAAACATTTAACTTATTGCATTGAGGCACTGTAGCTAACCCAAGTTTTGTCTCTTGCAGCCGAGACTTGATGGGTTTGAGTACTGTACTCGTCACATCCTGGAGGACAAGAGTGCTTCTTTCCGCCAGTGTAATTATATCTTCACCAGCACCGGGAAGCGATGCCTGCGTCCAGCACCTACCAGCGACAGGAAAGAGGGGTGAGTGTGTGTGTGTGTGTGTGCAGTGGTGGCTCAGGGCTGGGATTATTGGGGATGCTGCTTCAGAAATATTTTAGCCATTGTTTTTAAAACTGGGTAAAAGGAGAACAAACATATAAAAAGAAAAGTTACTCCTCCTTCAGTAATTAACTCTGATGTTTGCAGGATGAGAAAATACATGTTTTTAAACACAAATTTATTTGCAGGTACTGTTTGGAACATTCCCGGCGTTCACTGGTGGTGCGGCAGCGTGCGGCACGCAAGACCTCCCCCCGCCAGACCCCAGATACCCTCCTGTCCATGCTGAGTCATCACCAGATGGACACCCACACTGCAGGCCAGAATGGTGTGCACAACATTCACTTCTGTTAAGCCTTATAGCAATACTGTGTCTTAAATTAGGGTAATTTTACTCAGATTTGAAAGTAGGAAAATAAGAAAAATCATAAATTGTTTGATGGGAGGAAAAAGGAGAATGGTTATATATCTTTTATTAACCCTAGAATGGTAATGTCCAATTTGACTGACAGATGAAGTCATGTTCCCATTGTAGGTTTAAGTGATTTTGCTTTTTTATTATGTTTCTGTTTGACATGATGTGATTTCTCTCTGTACATGTAAAATTGTGCCTATAAATAATGAGGGGTGAAATCAAGTTGAAATATTGAACCTTTAAGGACGTTTCATGAGAAATTGTGGCTTATATCTGAAGTATATTTGAGTTGCATTTGAAATAGCGTCATTGAAAGAAATCACAGTTTTTGAATGTTCCAGCCATTCCTGACCTTGAAAGTGTATGTTACTGTTTTGAATTCTGGTTTCATTTCTGATTTCCTTCAAGTTTACAAAGTTTATGTTGCAGCCATTCCTGACCCAGCCAGTGTGCCTGGTCTGGCAGCGTCTGTCCTGGAGTACGCCAGTGACACGGACAGTGAGGAGGAGACCGTTACCTTCCCCCAGGACTCCTTCCCACGCCGTGAAGCTGACAGTGAGCTGGACTCTGCAGACTCAGATGTGGATCCCCTGGAACATGCCGAAGTGTTCACTACTGAGGAAATTACAAGGATATATCTTGAAAAACTGCAAAAATTAAAGGTTACTATCTTGACATGTTTGCTTATACATATACACAAATATATGTGTTCATATCCTTACAAAATGTATGATAAATTATCTTTTAAGACAAAATCTAATAAGTTTTGTCAAGCTGATGTTCATTACAAGTTTATATAATTTGTTTAGATTTTAACAGAGTCCTCTTAATTCATGTAATGATGTACTGTGTTATGATGGTTTCAGTCAATGTATGTTGGGGAGTACAAGCGGCTCATCCACATCCTGAGGGAGAGCCGGAGGAAGTACCTGCAGGCGGTGCGGCAGGAGAAGGAATCCATGGGTCAGTCTCAACCTTAGCTTTTTAAACCCATTCACTGCATGCACTACCGAATATGATAATGAAACCAACACAAGTTCTAAAAGTATGAAATTCAATTGCTTTTTAAAGAAACATCTGATAACACTTCTCTAAATAGGTATGATAATCATACTTGCACTCTTATTTCATATTACTAGTGAGCATCCATGACCAGCCCAAGCCTACACCTGAGGAGCGGCAGGCCTATGAGCAGCTGAAGGCTCTGGCCCGCTACCACAAGCACCTCAGCACACACTCCCTCCTGTACCGACAGCAGCTGGAACGCCGCCTGCAGGTCAGTCAGTGTGTGTGTGTGTGTGTGTTGCCTTTCCCTCACTTTTATCAGGTATAATCTTGTTTCAGTACTCTTGTTTGTATTTTGTGCTGTGTGTGTGTATGTGTGTACAGAGAGAGGGAGAGATTGTGTGGTACTTTTTGATGGATGGTTTTTAGTTTTTATTCATATTTAAGGAATGTTGAAGGTGTCAATGTAAGAATAACTTCTATATGATTATAAGTAGTATCATTTTGATACATCTCTATTTTTTCTTATGCAGTTAGATGATTTAGAAGTGTCTTGAACGAGTATTTATAATGATATTTCCTGAAATTCAGATGGTGTTTGGACTGGGATTATTGTAAGTTTGATTTTTTGTGATGCACTTCCACTGTTATGGGTGTTTGTCCACAATTTAATAATAAAGCACCAGAGGAAATGCTTTCCTTATCTGGTAGAGACAACACAAAATATTGCTTGGGCTCTTGAAGGGTAAAGATGGTAAGTTAATGCTCTTAGTAGCACAGCACTTGACTGGTGAGTAGTTTCAAAGCATATCATTTATTAATCTTGATTGCCTCATATTTATATCACAATTTTTTTTTTGTTTCAGGTGACAGAGGGAGTGAACTACAAGCCAGGCACAAGCATTGGTTGTGTCAAGTGCGTGTACAGCGAAGGGTCATGGCGCTGTGGAGAGAAATCTGTGCCTCTTTCAAAATATTGCTCAAAACATATATTACATGTAGGTGATACAATTTTAACTGTGATATGTAAGATAGCTGATGCTCAGTCTCTCTCTCTCTCTCTCTCTCTCTCTCTCTCTCTCTCTCTCTCTCTCTTCTTACTCTATTCTAGTGTTTCATAAAAAATCATGTAATATTTGTACACATCTTGTATCTCAGCCTGTGGAAAGTCTGGCAACAGTATCCTGATTGGTCCACTTTTCCTCCATTGCTTCATGCTAGAGTGACAAGGAAAGATGGACCATTCAGTACACTCCGTTGTTAGTTTTCCCTCCAGCTGTGCTACGGGAAGTGCATATGTCCTTTGTGATATTCTGTTGTACTGTATCCCTCTGAAGACTTTTTGTAAGTGTGTGATAACTATGATGGAGTATCAAGCTCTAACACTTGGTGAAGCTTGTGTGATTAGTAGGGTTCTAAAATGAAATATGTAATGATAGCATAGGTGTGTCTAGGAAAAAACTTGACACCAACCTATGTAACATGGTGTCTTAGGAATGAAATGAAGATGAAACTGGGAAAGTGAGCCATTATTTTAGAATGAGCTAAAAGGGAAGCAGTTTGACAGAGAACAGAGTTTTTAAGTATGAGGTTAAGGGAGGCTCCAAGACATTTATTCCCAACTCTCGTATCCAACAACCCAACCTTGGACTGGTGACTAAGTTGTCCTTTTGTTTCCTCTTTCTTTTGCCCTTGACCAGTTCTTCCCTCATACATGAATTGAATGTGATACACAACACTTTCATCTACAGGACCCCAACCAGGTGTTATTTGGGGCTTGTGGGGTAAGGAAGTGTGGTGATGACCAGTGTTCCATCCCTGTGGTGAGTCTGCCATATGCCACCACTTGCATCTACCACACTCCTGTGCCAAACCCTATTGTGAGTATGCCTTTGGTTTATTAAGTTGTTGCAGGAAAGCATTAGACTGAATAGTGCTACTTATTACAATAGATATATATAAGGATTGGTTTCTCATTGAAGGAAAATGTTAAGTTTAGTAAGATGTTTTGATGGCTGAAGCAACCAATGTAATGTTCTTATCCTCAGCCTGTAAGTTCAGCGCCTGTAGAGGAGGTGGACAGCACGCCTTCAGGGATGGCAGAAGAAGATCTTTATGCACACAGTTCTTACACCCACCTGCCGCCACCTGGACCACGTAATATCATTGATCTTCCTGAGAGCCATAGTTTTATAGTGACAGAAGTGCCTCCAGATAATGTAATGGAGGAGGATGATGCTCCTGAAGAAAATACAGAGCCAGAGACTCCAACTAAAGATTCTGCAATGACGAGTGATAACAAACTACCCGAGGGTGCCAAAGACAAAGACCCACCTTCAGAAAATACCAGTGATAAGCCCCAAGAGACCCCAATGGATACAAGCACAGGGGAACCACAAACTGACAGTCAGGGAAAGAAGGATGCACCACCAGAACAAATAGTTACTAATACTTAGTCTCACTTCAGGGGCCAGAGAGGCCCAAAACTGACAGGTGACTCTTTGAATCCAATAAAACCTTTGTTTCAGAAAAGCCAATGTATCTTTAAAGGCATTTTGGTTATATCCTTACAACACCCTTCATGTATATTAATGCTGACGTTAAATGATGGCCACTGCTCTCTTGAAAGTCCCACAGAAACTAAGGTTGATGTGTTGTTGCTTGAGGGAATTTACACTGAAGAACGACAACAGATTTCCTGTCTCATGTCAGTCTCAACACTTAAAGCATAGAGCGGTAGAAGGATGGAAATGGCCATAGAAAATGAGGTCAGCCTTCATCCTAATAAAGACATTTGTTCCTCTTTTTTTATTTTTATTTTTATGCAAGTCAGTCTTGATTTTGAGTTTTGTCTCTGCTTGATTTGCCAGTTAAATATCCGGCCTGTCAGTTGAGAAGTAATTGCTGGAACTGACATACTGTACTAGGCAAGTTTCTAGACAGAAATGGTAGTCCACGAATTACAATGATAACCATCAAGAAACATGTATATAATGTGGTACATATAAAAAATTATGGGATGCCAGATCTATTTCATACCACAAAACCATTTTCATCAGGAAAGAATCATGAAACTAAACCAGAAATGCAATGATGTTCATCATAATTTAAAGTAAAATAACTTGTAATATTTATGAATTCCTTTTTTTAATTAATTAATTTATTTTTTCAGAATATAATTTTAGGTGTGGTGCTCAAGGAGGAAATAAATGTCAAACAATTTGCTCATGGATGCTTGGTGCCTTGCTGCCATATTTAATAGAGAATTAGATCTGAATGAAACTATTTATTATTGAAATATTATACATTTGAATATTGTGTTCTTATTTTTCAACTTTTATGAGTTTAATGTATCTGTTACATCTTGTTCTGTTAGTATATATCCTACTTGTCAACCTGATATTTCTGTTAGTACTTACCCAAGTGGTTACCCAGAGTGGTGTATGTGTATTACACCAATTATATGTATGTACACAGCAGTAACTCTCCTCAGCATATACCATCATAATGAGATGTAACCAGATGTAGTCATCTTTCCCTGTCATTGGTTTAATTATTCAGTAAATTTTTATTACTTTTAAGACAATAGAGAAAATATTATTGTTATAGCTTAGAGCTTGCCAGCAATGACAGTTCTAACATATACAATATCAAATACAGTCACTAGTTTATAGGTTTCCTTGAAGCTGGGGCAGTCTGTCTGATCAGCTGTCATGGTTTGTGCCAGTGACTTGATAAAGACACAGGGCATTGCAGGCTGCCATATACCTTCACTTCATAGCCATCTCAGTGAAGCTTCTGAAGGACATTAAATAAATTTTCTTTACTGATTTGCCTTTGTTTCCTAAATGTCATTACAAATTATATGAATTGATTGATTATTTGTCAGATGTTAGAGGATGATATTTTCGAGAGAGCCAAAATGTGTTGTTAGTTCATCAAGAGGCTCAGGGTCCGAATCCTGAGGACAACTATGGCAACAATATTACATCCACGTAGTCACTTCAAGGTGGATCTCAAGTTTGTATATCATGACATAGACTCATAATAATTGTGTCACTGGTGTGTCACTGTCATTTTGTTTGATGTCCTTGTTTGATCTCAGATTTGTTTGGTGTACTGTTGAGAAAACTAACTCATAAGACACGCACATAAAAAAAAAAACTGGTGAATTGTTTTGACAGTGTAGCAAATTTTAATCCTTAGAAAAAAATAAGTGCAGTGGAACCTTGGTTTGCAAACTTGCCTATTCATTCTTTGACTCAGTTTATGAACCAGAATGTTCACACACTGAAACAATTTTTCCAGTCAAAAAGTTAGTACATTCTTCAGTTTTGGTTTTCCCATACTGTGCTGTCTGGTAATGGTGGAAACATGGATGCTATTCTCATGTTTTGCTGTTGTTTCCTCAAATTAATTTCACCATAACACACTATGGCTTTTTATTGCCATTACTTATCATTTTACTTCTTCCAATGCCAAGGTGAGGACTAAGTGAATTCAACAAGAGTAAAAAAGATCCCCAAAGTAATGCTTGTTTATGAACACAATACTTGGAGGAACACTTTTCCTGACAGGCTCTACAAAACAGCAGCATATGTTCTTTCCAGCTGAGGTGGTGTACAGGGTGTTTGCTCTTTTCCACACCAAAACTCCATTCATGAAGCAATTGAAAATGTAAAAAAATCTGTTCATAAACCAATTTTTTTCTAAACTGGTATGTTGGTGAACTGAGATTTCACTAAGTAAATTGAATTGAAAATAAATATTGCAATTTTGTAACTTGGACTTTTACCAAGTTAGTTTTGTCAATAGTACACCCTCCACTTGTCTTCTACACACCATCTCCAAGTCTGCAGTCTTGCCTCTGCCTACATATATGAGAGGTAAATTGCAGCAAATTATATTATTTAGTTGAATTTCCAGTATTAATTCTCGGACATTTTTTAAGCGTTATTATTCATTAGCAAACAGCATATTATTTGCAGAATATTCACAAGATTGTAGATGCTGTGAGAGGAGAGTGGTCAGAGTAGCTCCTGCTTGACTACAGTGTCATTGTGCAGGGGACACCCACTGATGAGGGAGCCAGCAATGGGTGAGGGATGGTATTGTGTTGGTCTGTTTTTCATGGCTGACTTGTAAGCTGATGTGACCTGATCTGATACTCATCGTTGTTATTAAGTTGGCTCGTGTTAAGGTGTGGCTACAGTACTGATTTTTTAATATTTCATTGGGATGGAGAGGATGAAAAAATATCTTTGTGTCTGCATATTTTGTGGTGGTGATTTGCCCATTAATTTTGCCACTTATGATTTTGTTTCCAATTTGTTTTTGTTAGTTGATAAGGTAATTGATTTCAATATTACTATATAATAATAATAATAATAATAATAATAATAATAATAATTATTATTATTATTATTATTATTATTATTATTATTATTATTATTATTAGCATCATCATCATCATCGTCATTATTATTACTACCATTATTATTATTATTATTATTATTATTATTATTATTATTATTATTATTATTATTATTATTATTATTATTATCATTATCTGTACATATTAGGTTAGGTACTGGTTTGAGGTGTGGTTAGGTAATGCGTGGTGGTGAAGACCGTTAGCTGGAGTGGTGGCGTGTAGAAGTGGTTAGGTAATGTGGTGGTGGTGGTGGTTAGGTGTCAGGAGGAGGGCGGTCCTGTGGTGACGACCTTTGGGGCGGGGAATATTTTCAGTGGCTTCTGCTGGCGGGCGGGGTGGCCTGGTGGTATTTGTCTATTATTCATGAAAAGAACCATGTACTGGATGCCTAAAGTTGACTCCAGTGACGTAGCATCCCGTGTACCAGTATGTGTTTATGTGCATTTACCTCGCCTCTCACCGTGGATGAAACTGAACACTTGCCGAGCTCAGAGCAAACAAAGTCACAAGAAGTTTATCACTCAGATGCGTATCTCTATTTTTTGGCTTCAATAATGTACTAACTTGACGTTTTAACGCGCACTTGGCAACTTCTGGCCGTGACTTCCGCGACATTTTGAATTGACACAAATTATTCAGGTAACCTTGATTGATTTTAAGGAAGTGGTGGGAAGAAGAGGAGGAGGAGGAGGAGGAGGTAGAGGGGGGAGACCGAAAGTGTATTATATGGGTAAGGAATGGGAAAGAAAACATAATAAATCTTGTTTCGAGGAAGGACATAGATGAGTACTTGATAAAAGAGCAGGGAAAAATCATAGTGTGTGCTTACGAGAAAGAGGAAGAGAAAGACAGAAAGCATAGGAATGGAGTTTGGTAAGGGGAAGATAGGAAAACAGGAATTAAGGGAAGAATGAATAATCGGGAAAAATGCTGAGAGAAGACGGACTGAAAAAAAAATCAAATAGATAAAAAAAGTAGGTTTCAGGAAGGGACTCTCTCTCTCTCTCTCTTGGTACACTATTACTACAACTACTGATTATTATTATTATTATTATTATTATTATTATTATTATTATTATTATTATTATTATTATTATTATTATTATTATTATTATTATTTATCACATTATAAAGTTGAATAATGACGAACGGGAAACTTTAATCCAACCAGACCCGGATGAACCAGCGGGTGCCTCCCTGACCACAACGTTACACAACACACGCTTCTCTACGCCTTCACTGGTAATGGCATCTCAGAAACGCCCCAATAAGGTAGAGAAGCATCATAAAGCGCTTCCAGGCTGACGCAGGGCAGTAGTGTCGGTTCCCCAGATACAGGAAATTATACAGGAATTCATAAGGAAAGAAGAACATTGGTAAAGGTAAGTTAATCTACATTACGCAGACTTTGGTAGCCATAAGAGTTAGTCAGCTATCAGTATCTATTATATATTATGTGAGTCTATGGTTTCCTTGTATTTGTCTAGCCTTTTTTAAAACTTACTGTAAATACGTGATGCTAACTTTTCCTTCCTTCCTTCCTTCTTTCCTTCCTTCCTTCCTTCCTGTCTTCCTTCCTTCGTTCTTTCCTTCTCCCTTAAACTCACTCCTTCTTTTACCACTTGTATTTATCTAACCTCTTTAAACTTTACTGTTAAAACGTGATGCTAACTCTTCCTTCCTTCCTTCCTTCCTTTCTTTCCTCCTTCCTTCCTTCCTTCCTTCCTTAAACTCACTCCTCTTATCCCATCCTTCCTTTACCACTGTTTAAAGAGCGTACCGTATGTATTTTCCACTTTTTTGCTTGGTTTGCTCCGCTTTAGTCCTCTGCCACGTTTACCAGAGGAAGGGGTGAGTCATTGTGAGTACAGGTGTGTTCGAGGTATAAGGTTTTGAAGCTTTACGGGTCTTCGAAGCTCCATGAATGTTCGAAGCTTCATGGGTTTTGCCGAACGAGATAGCAGCAGCAGCAGCATTAAACTAGTGATCCTTTTCTCGCTTACGAACTCTTCTGATTTGTCAATTTCGAAGTGACGCAATCAAGACAGAGAGAGAGAGAGAGAGAGAGAGAGAGAGAGAGAGAGAGAGAGAGAGAGAGAGAGAGAGAGAGAGAGAGAGAGAGCGTACAAATTAACGTAAACAAACTCATCTTTCACCAAATTCACTTACACTCGGAATCCATTTCAATTTTTACCAACAAGATCCGAGAGACAATACACGAAATGGCAACTTGTTCTTTTCTCCCTCTCTCCCCCCCCACTATCTCTCCCTCTCCCTCCCCTGATACCCCCACACGGTCCCCCCCGCGAGAGGAAGATGTCAGGAGGGAGAGCGAGGCAGTGAGAGCTGGGAGCCTGGGAGAGATTGTGGCCGTTATTCTCTCTCTATCTCTCTCTCTTCTGTTCCCTCCTACTGAGCTTCCTTCATATCCTTCGCTCTTCATCTTGTTCCTGCGGGAGTCCTGAAGGATTTCTCTCCCCTGAAGTGTACACAAGGCCACGGACATTGTAAAGGTATGGTGTGATTTGTTTTAGCAGTTTTTTTTGTAGGGGTTATTGGAAAGTTTATTGAGGGCTCGGGGAGTTTTCGTGTTTATTTTTCTTTGTGTTTGTTTGTGTTCGTCGTGTTTCCTTGTGATTGTAGGAAGGACATGCTCATTATAAGGGAAATGGCCACACACACACACACACACACACACACACACACACACACACACACATACACATGACCAAAGTAGAACTGCACCATTTCCGTTATCAAAAAAAGTTCTTCATGACAGACAGACAGACATATAATCATCCCATTCAAGTCTATCAACTATTCCGGTATTATGCTGCGTAACTCGAGTAATTTCTCTTGGAAGCTATTTAAAGTCACAAGAACTATAAAGACACTCTTAAGAGACTCCAGGAGATAGCAATATAATATCAGTTAACTCTTTCACTGCGACAGGAGACAATTAACATCAATAGCAATGTATGAGATCTTTATTTGCGAGAAAAGGATGAATAAAAGTAATACATTTTGAAATTTCTACCCAGTTTAAAGATTTTAGGCAACTATGGAACAAGTAAAGATGTCACAGAGCGATAAATTTTTAAGGAAATATGGAATGAATAACTGAAAATATAATTAAAAACTACCTCTGCCTTCCTAGAACCTGGTAAACTATCCTAGGGATTAAGAAAGCACACTAGAAAACCGAATATTTAGTATTAGAGATTGCCAAACTATCAAAATCTTGGCAATATCCTTGAAAACCATCAACAGTTATTTCAGGACTTCTCGTTTTTATTCCATCGTTTTGTTTTCCATTGTTTTCTCTCTTTACCTACATTTTACTCCCTTTCAGCAAAATAAAACAACAGTTAAACCCAACAAACTATCAGAATTGCGAAAAATATCATTGGAAACCCCGTTAAAACCTAGAAAACGTTCAAAGCAGCAAAGAAGAGACCAATATTTTTAAGTCTTCAGAATTGGGACGCATTTCTACCTTCAGTTTTGGGTGCGATTAGATGATTGTATTGACACTAGGAAAGCTCTATGGGGGGTCAGAAGATTAATGGCCAGAATCTCCACTATTCTAATCCCTACATAACTTTCTGAAGCTTTATAAGATCGTCAAATAGTAAGAACAAATATGAAAACGCGTCCCAGTACTGAAGGGGCTAAGAACGCGGCTTGGAGATGGTCCGTTCTTGAGAAAGGCGGGAAGGCACAGAATCACACCACCTTTGTCTTTGTCTCGTGATCAATGGAGTGCAGTGATCGCCAGTGTTCGTGTCTCAAGGTCCGAGTGGGGCGGGGCGGCGCGCTAAACCGTCACTTCTTGGCATGGAAGTGTGGGTGTTGGGGTATAGGATTCTTGTGTCTTGGCGCAGTGGGGTACGAATAGGAGACAAGGAGTGATGGTAAATTTGATGTAGGTTTGTTGATATAGGTTTGAGTCAGTGGAGACTTACTATCAAACTAAGTTTGAGTTTTAATAGCTTGATATGGAAGAAAGAATACGTAACTTTTTTTCTCATCGTTAAATGTACATAAAAAAACAAAGGATTTTCTTAATGTTTTCCTTTCTTCCTTTCTTTCCTTCTTGTAGTTTTGTGAGAAGGAAGGAGGAGGAAGAGGAAAGAATAACGATAAACTTTATGTAACCCGCCCTTCTTTTTTCTTCTGTCTTTTACAATTTAATATGCCGTGTCGTGTGTTCGCGGTGAATCACCTCTCCTGTCACCTGAATTTCACGCGTTGCAGCACCTCTTTCCCACGTGCCGGCGTCTTATCTCTACTCCTTTTGACTTGCCTCGGTTGGAACGTCAAAAAGATGAAAAAATCATAATTCTTGTAGTATTTCATCGAAAACTGTGCATTATTAACCTCTTCAGTACTGGGACACATTTCTACTATGATTAGACGATTTTATCAACATTGGAGTGTGCTTATGGAGGTTAAAATGTTTATGGTTTGAGTATACTATTTCAGTACCCACATGTGTTTCTGAAGCTGTGTAAAATCGACAACAAACAGAATAAATATAATAACGCGGCCCAATACTGAAGGGGTTAATAAGAAATCAACAACAACAACAACAACAACAACAACAGCAATAACAACACTAATATTCATTAAGACTTACGAAATATAATAAGGAAGAAGAAAGTAAAGAATAGAGGAGAAAGAGAATACAGATAGAGGTTTTAGTCTAATGGGGTCAAGCTTAATAATCTAACCTCACAGAGTACCGCTGTCGCTCCTGGAATTTGTCAAAGGAAGGAATTATAAATGTGTCCAATTAAATTTAACCTTTACTGTGGTGACATTACAACTCATTACTGATTCACCTTAAAAAGCGAGTATTTTTGATATAAGGAATACGGGTGTCGTTACTCAAAAGAAGATAGGACAAGTTTATGGTTGAGGATGATAGGTGGAAATAGGCAGAGGTGTTCACATAGGGATTAACACGAATAGGTGGTTTAACGGCCTCTTGCAGCTTCCTTCACTTTCTTATGTTCTAAATCTGTCATTAACTTGATACTTACAGAGGAAAGGACAAGACTTTTTCTTTTTCTTTTGTAAGTGTCAAGGATACGAAAAAAATAGAGAAAAAAACATTGAAATGACAAAATTAATTATAAAAAGTTGCCGGTTTTCATATTATTCACGAGATTTTTAGGGGAGAGAGAGAGAGAGAGAGAGAGAGAGAGAGAGAGAGAGAGAGAGAGAGAGAGAG
>CM035191.1:16526044-16536722 GCA_020233015.1 Callinectes sapidus
AGAGAGAGAGAGAGAGAGAGAGAGAGAGAGAGAGAGAGAGAGAGAGATTATAATTCTTGTCTGTTTTCCTACTTTATATATTATTTTTTTCTATTTTCAATCTAATAATCCATCAGTTTATTTATTCACACACCTGCATTTTTATTTCGTGTAATTCTTTAACAGGTAATGTATGGATGTGTGTTCAGATGTCATAAATTTAATCCACACGCTTATCTTCAATACCAATTTCTTCTTTCTTGCAATATAAATTTTCAGTAATGTATATATATTTTTTGTTAAACTTGTACACACTTCCTGCTACACTGTAATATAAATACTTTTCGTTCGTAATAGTTAAGTTTCTCTCTACATTTTTTTCTACGCTATATTTTTGTTTTTATTGTTGGTTTTAGTGGTGGTGGTGGTGGTTGTGAAGGTGGAAGTGATAAAAGGAATAATGGTGAAGGTGGTGGTGGTGGTGGTGGTGGTGGTGACGGATTACTTAGATTGTAATATTTTTTTTGTTTGTATTTTCATGTACTCATCTTTTGTTTCCTTCTTTACCATTTACTTTTGTTTCTATTTCCATCTTTCTCTTTTTTTCTTTTCAATTCTTTTCTTTTTTTCCTTCTTTATCTTTCTTTTGATTATTTTTTGCTTACACACACACACACACACACACACACACACACACACACACACACAACACAAAAATAGCTGAATAGTATTTTGTTATTGTCTAATTATTTTTATGCTTAATTTTACTGGCATTACTTTTTATTTCATGGAGAGAGAGAGAGAGAGAGAGAGAGAGAGAGAGAGAGAGAGAGAGAGAGAGAGAGAGAGAGAGAGAGAGAGAGAGAGGGAGAGAGAGAGAGAGAGATAGGGAGAGAGAGAAAGAGATAGAGAGAGAGAGAGAGAGAGAGAGAGAGAGAGAGAGAGAGAGAGAGAGAGAGAGAGAGAGAGAGAGAGAGAGAGAGAGAGAATTTTTTCTATTTATCTATCTGTGTATCCATTTATCTCTTGACCTACTTACCAAACTTATGTATCTATTCATTTATCTATCTATACTTATCTATCTCTGCATCTGTCTCTCTCTATATATGTTTTCCTATCTATCTGTCTACCTACTTACCAACCTCTTCTCTATCTATTCACCTCCTTACTTACCGCTTCTTTATTTATCTACTACTTACCTACTTCTTCCCTATTTATCTACCTACCTTTTATTCTATTATATTCTATTATATCTTTTATTCTACTTCCCTCTCTTACATAAAAAGACTATCTATCTGCTTACCCACCTCTTCTCTCTCTCTACCTAACAGACGTGGATCCTTATTGCCATCACTGTAGCTATCATGGGCCCTATCCTGTTCTTCATCAACCGCAGCTCGCCCTACTACACTTACTACGATCTGTACGACGGGAAGGGTCTGTTCAAACTCCACAACTGCTCCTGGTACGTCTACGGCGCCATCCTGCAGCAGGGTAAGTACTGGAGACGAAGGGTTTTGCATTGAGGTATAGTGAAGGTGATGTAAGATTGGAAGAAGGAAATATGAATGAAGTATTGTAGTTTTAGTGTAAGGTGTGTATTAAGGGATGGTTTAAGGTAGAAAGAAAAGGGATTACAAGGAATAGGATGATAATTTCGTTTTCTATCTCTTTACATAATCTCGTTTTTTTTTTTTCTACATAATATCGTTCCCACTATCTCTACATAATCTCGTTTTCTTTACACAGTCTCATCATAATCCATTTTCTCCCTTTCATTCCACATAGCCCAGTTTTTCTTTCTTACATTTTCTATCTATTTACATAATCTGTTTTCTTCTTTTGCTTCTTTCTACATAATATCGTTCCCAATCTCTATTTAATCTCGTTTTCTTTACACAGTCTCATCATAACCCAGTCTCATCATAACTCCCTTTCAATCTACATAATCCCACCTTCTCCATCTCACACAGGCGGCACCAAACTTCCTCTCAGCAATTCAGGTCGGTTAGTGGTCGGGTTTTGGTGGATCTTCGTGTTAATCGTCGTCACCACGTACTCGGGGAACCTCGTGGCCTTCCTTACCTTCCCCCAGATCGAGAACCCGGTCAACACCCTGGACGATCTGCTCAAGTTGAAAAACACCATGAGCTGGGGCTACATCGGAGGCACCATTCTTGAGGATTACTTCCAGGTAAGGGTGGGGTGGGGTGGGGGGAAAGAAAGGGAAATAGTCGTATGATTTTGAGTTTCTTTCTTTCATTATTTACTTTAAGGAAGGAAAGATAAAGAGTTGTGTATTCTTTAACGTTTTTTTTTTTTTTTATACAATGTGAGCTTTTTACGAAAATTTATGGATCTTTTGTCAGAAAACCCATCCATTTGGGAACCATTACCCCGAGTGGATGCCCAATTTTCCCTCGCACTGTAGCCTGGATTCGAACCCGTGTGCTTGAAGACCCATCGGCCCCAAAGCACGCGTAGATCCACTGTACCACGGTGGCTTCAAAACTCGCCGTCTTCTCTCCAACCTTCTCTTACTCTTCTTTCAATTATGTGTCACTTGTTTCTCTTCCTGTTTGTCTTACGGTGTTTATGCATGCAAGAGACAAATACCCTCTCATTCGCATTTCTGTCTGTCTGTCTGTCTATCTGTCTGTCTGTCTGTCCCATTACTTTCATTGTCTTATGGTTGTCCGTCAGTGTGCACCAACATGGCCATTTACCAGTCCGTCTGTCCATATGTCACCCGTCCACTCGTCACTGCCTTCCATGTACAGGTCGCATAGTACAAGGGCGTCTCATTGCGCTTCCACCGGTGACTGCATGGTGATGAAACTTGCAGGGCAGACTGTTACTGAAGGACCGGTGATTTAGTGGTGGTGCAGTGATTGTGTGATGGCCTGGTGGTGGTGGTGGTGGTGGTAGCGGTGGTGGTGGTGGTGGTGGTGGTGGTGGTAATGTAGTCGTAGTAATAAGGGTTATATAAGTCGTAATTGGAGGGTTCTTTGAATACACACACGCACACACACACACACACACACACACACACACACACACACACACACACACACACACACACACACACACACTAATGGTCTAATTGCTTAGCGTGATGTACTATAATAATGCCAACCGCTATCGAAGCTTTTTCTTATCTTTTTCCATTTATTTTCTACTAATTTATCAGATTGTCCCATGAGAGAATTTTCGACTAACAAAAACTCTTTCTATTTTCTTTTTTTCTTATCGTATTTTTCCTCCTCACTGTCGTTTATATTCTAACTTTTGCTCTTCCTCTTGTTCGTGCTTTTGTTGCCTATCCTCCTCCTCCTCCTCCTCCTCCTCCTCCTCCTCCTCCTCCTCTTAGTCTTAGTGTTTATTCTTTTCCTCCTATTCCTCTGTTCTCTTCTTCTCCCCCCAAATAAGGTAATGGAGGAGGAGAAGGAGGAGGAGGAGGAGGAGGTAGAGCAAGAACAAGACATAAATGAAATAATACGTAACAGTACCAGTTATATCAGTAACAAGAAAATGCACAAACACACACATAGAAAAATAAAATAAAGTGAAATAAATAGAAAATAAGTAAATAAAAATGAAGTAGAATAAAATAATAGACAAATAAAAAAAATAAAAAAGAAAACAGAAAACGCTTACATTTCTGAAAGCAAACTCGGGGCAAGTGAAATATTACGGACCACAGGTGTGTTTGTGGGAATGCCGAAGTGAAGTCTAGCGGGAGAGAAAGGTCACTGGAGTAATGGAACAGGAGGAGGGGGAGGGGGAGGAGGAGGAGAAGAAGGAGAAGGAGTAAAAAAAGAAGGAGGAGGAGGAAGAGGAGTCAAAAAAGAAGGAGGAAGAAGAGGAGTAAAAAAAGGAGGAGGAGGAGGAGGAGGAGTCAAAAAGGAGAAGGAGGAGGAGAAGGAGGCAAAAAAGAAGAAGGAGAATGAGGAGAAGGAGGCAAAAAAGAAGAAGAAGGAGGAGGAGTAAAAAAAGGAGGGGGAGGAGGAGGAGAAGGAGTAAAAAAGAAGGAGAAGGAGGAGGAGGAGTAAAAAAAGGAGGAGAATGAGGAGAAGGACTCAAAAAAGAAGGAGGAGAAGGAGGAGGAGTCAAAAAAGAAGAAGAAGGAGGAGGAGGAAGAGGAGGAGGAGGAGGAGTAAAAAAAGAAGGAGAAGAAGGAGAAGGAGTCAGAGGAGGAGAAGGAGGAGGAAGAGAAGGAGTAAAAAAAAAGAAGAAAGAGGACGAGAAGGAGTCAGAGGAGGAGAAAGAGGAGGAAGGCTTGAGGTGTGTCGGAGAAGGCAGGCCACACTTGTATATTTCATTCTTGGAAAGGTTAGCATTGGTATCTAGGTGGCAGGAGGAGGAGGAGGAGGAGGAGGAATGCTGAACGCCGGTGACCTTTTGTGTTTCTAGCCACCATTGGAATGAGGAGTCTGCCGGGAACACAAAGGAAATCAAAGGAAGTACATAATTTAGGAGAACTAGGCTGTGACGTGTGAGATTACGACATTGATAAGCCTTAGTGGTTAAAAATAATCTCTCTCTCTCTCTCTCTCTCTCTCTCTCTCTCTCTCTCTCTCTCTCTCTCTCTCTCTCTCTCTCTCTCTCTCTCTCTCTCTCTCTCTCTTTCTAGGACGCAGAGGGCAAGTTTTTGGAGGTGGGTGTAGACGCAGAGAAACACGAAGACTCCAAGAGGGCTGAGCTGTACAACCGAGTGCGTTACACAGACCACGCCTTCTTAGAGTGGAAGACCAACCTTCTCTTCATCATGCAGGACGAGCTCTTCGCCACCGACACCTGCGACTTCTCCTTGGGTGAGTTGGCAAAGAGGGATGCATAGGATGACAAAACACCAACTGACTTTGAACGCTTTATTTTTCTGTAAAAGAGGAGGATAAGGAAGAGGAGGAGGAGGAGGAGGGGTGAGAAGAAGATAAAGAGAAGGAAGGGAATAACAGGAAGAAATACATTGGAAGAGGAATGTTAAAGGGAGTATATAGGTAAAAAAAAAGTACTAGGAACAGGAGTTGTAAGAATCGAGGAAGGGCAGATACCAAGATGAAGGGAAGAATGAGATCGATAAAAGAAGAACAAAGAGAAAAGCTAGTAAGAAGCCGATAGAAGACAACTCTCTTTCTTCACACAAAACTACATACACATATTCTTCATCCAAAATAAGAAGATTAGAAAAGAAAAGAAAAGGGAAAGACTCCTCAATTTGCTGTCTAACTTTTTAAGGCCCTACTCTTTCTTACCATTGTCTCCCTTGTTACATTAAAAAAAAACCATATAACAGATACATTAATAACCACAACAATAATCGTCCTCTCATGTTACTACCTCGTTTGTTTCCTATGGTTGTGCAGGCCGCGAGGAGTTCTACTTTGAGAGTGTGGCCATGACGGTTCCCAGGGACAGCCCTTACCTGGACCACTTCAACGCCCAGTAAGTACCTCCGCGTTCCCTTCTTTATTCCGCCTCCTCCATCTCTTGGGACGTCACGCTGGTTGTTAATTCCTCTCATTATCTTAACTCCTTCAGTATTAGGACTCATTTTTACCACGAGTTTTGGGTGTGTGATTAGATGATTTTATTGACGTTAGAGAGGTTCATTGGAGGTCAAAAGATTAATGGCCGGAATCTGTACTATTTCAACCTGCACATGAGTTTCTGAAATTGTACACAGAAAATCGGAGAACCTAATGTAAAAAATAAATAAATAAAAGAGATAAAAAATAAGAAAAAGACATCCCTTGATGATTAGAGATAATGGGTATTTTGATTTACTTTAGTACATTATGAAAAGAAAACTGATCTGACGTAAGGAAAACTATCCAAGATGAACTTAACATATTCATTGCTTATTAGAAAGGAATGTAATTTCTGACTCCCTTTTCTTTAGTGTTTATGTTCCATTCTTCTCTTTGTGGTGTTGATGTTGCCTCTGACCAAGACTATCTTTGCTTCCCCTCGTACAGACTGAAGAAGATGAAGGTGGGAGGACTTATACAGAAGTGGAAGCAGGACTACTGGCCCAAGAAGAACAAGTGCTCTACCACGGCCTACGGCGGAGGAGACGCCACCAGGACTGTCTCCCTCTCTGACATGCAAGGCTCCTTCTTCCTGCTGTTCATAGGTATGTGGGCTGAGAGAGAGAGATAGAGAGAGAGAGGGGGGTGGGGGGGGGCGGTAATCTTTTTGAAATATACGATTCAATCACTGTAGCGCACACGTCTCCAGTCCTCGGCACGGCACCTTCCTGTCCTCGCTCTCCCGCCTCTAAGTGCCTCGTCTGCCTCCAGGGTTCGTGCTCGCCGCCGTTATCATCACTGGGGAGTGCATTATGCGGAGCTTCATCGGCAAAAGCGAGCCCGGCTCCCGCTCCAGCACGGGGACGCTGGTCAAGCCGTTCATGGCTTAGAGACCTTGAATTCCTGCAGAACATGTTGTCCTTCACTCTGCGCTCTTCCTCCTCCAAGCCGTCCTCCCCAGACTCCAACTTTCACCTCCCCCCGCATTTCCGTCCCATCTCCTGGCAAAGCACCCGCCGCCCCAGCCTCTCCCTGCCCACCATACCACCACCTGACCTGCCGCACTTCACCACCTCGCCAGTTATCCACGAGTACCTAGTACCGCCTCCCGTCACAAACCACCGCCGTTCACTCTCCACGCCCACCCACTCACCCCATTCCCCACGCCACCCACTCCCCATTCACATCATCTTTCCTCACGACCTCGACTCCCCCTCCACGCCGCCCCCCACCCCCTCACCTGAGTCCAGCCTGATGCTTTTCGAATGAGCCTCCCGCTGACCACTACCACCACTAGTGCCTCCGTCTGGAACTGATCTCGTGACACTCACACTGCTTATCTAATGCTGCTGCTGCTGCTGCTGCTGCTGCTGCTGCTGCTGCTGCGGCTGCTGCTGCTGCTGCTGCTGCTGCTGCTGCTGCTGCGGCTGCTGCTGCTGCTGTTGCTGCTGCTGCTGCTGCTGCTGCGGCTGCTGCTGCTGTACTGCACGCTGCTCCCTGCACCCTTCCACGCCTCGCCTCTGCATTCTGCCACAACACCGTATTTTGCTGCAACACACTTTTACACTTCACGCCAAACACCCTATTAAGAGTGACAGGATTATTTATAAAGATTCTATCTGTCTTGACGCGTTTTGGTAACTTATTCGCCTTCAGAATATTGATATAATTCTCATGAAGTTTATAGGTTCGGCAAGATTACAATAAACACTCATCGGCAAAACGAAAGCTCAAACATACCAAGACATATCAGTACTGAGGAAGATTATAAAGCAATGCACATAATACAGATCCAGCTTATCAGTTGTTTTATTACTCGTCATAATGATGGATTGTGTTACTGAGGATCTTTGCGTCCGCCATGTTGTCAAGCAAGCAAGGCTGTCCACTGACTTGAGGGTGCCAGCAGTAAGTGGTGTCAGGAACATTTTACACTGCGACGTCAGGACAGCCAGCCAGAAGCCATCTGAGTGCATTGACGTAAGGTACATAACATTAGAGAAGATTCAAGAAGGTCTACAGTAGGATACAAGGATACAAGAAGAGATTCAAGTTACAATCCCCAATAAGAATGAATTAACTTTATTTAGGATGTTAGCTTCACTCGCTTTCCTTCTGCACAACTTCCCTTGCTTCTACACTCTCCTGTCACTAAGTCATCGCTACACACACTTCATGATGTTCACTCTCCTCAACTCAAAGCACAACCAACACACAAACACTACATTTCTCACCCACCTCCTCGACCCGCCTTTCGCTGCCAGCCACCCCACTCTGCTTATACTGCTACCCAACACTGGCTCATTCTCTGTGTGTTGTTACCGCCAACCCTCCGTGGTCTATAGCCATGGTCTGTTGGTCACTAGAGTCTCGGGGCAGTGGACGGCCCTTCCCTGTGTGGGCGCGGCGCCACTTAGTGCTGTAGTTGCCGCCTCATTATAACTTTGCAATATAGGAAACAATAGATAGTAAATGTAACCATATTTTACTACAATACCTATTACATATAGAACCTATATTATGCCATGTATAGAACTTAGATTAATATGATAGTGATGCGAGAGACAGTACTGTGCACTGTGTCTAGTGAAGAGTGATTCATAGAGAATAGTATGTAAGGAAACCTGTCATTGTCTGTTTATCGTCTTTTGTGTTCAGGGGAAGGTTGTACTCAACCCTTCCCTCACCATATAGACAGGAAGGCTCCTGTTGGACGCGTGCTTGGCTAACTGTCACGAGGCTCTTACATTTCCATTGTTCTATTAATGGAATGCAATATTATCTGAAGACCTAAAGTTAACTTTTATATACATGTACAAACTGTGGAGTCTTTTGATTCTACTTGAATTCCAATATTGTAAGTCCCTCACCCTCGCGTTCATCTTGTCCTGAGCCTCCCCCCGGGGCTCCACACGCCACCAGCCAGTGCATGGCGGCGTGAAGATAGTACAGGCAGTAGTGTGTTCACACCAACACATAGATTGTATAACGCTCATGTTGATGTTCATGTTTGGGTGAACTGTCCAGAGTGTTCGGCAACACACGCAACACTCGTCAGCCCTTCGCCACGCACGGGCTGCCAACACTGCACCCTTCCAAATAATGTACTACTTTTTTTTCTGGAACTTGCTCACTAAATATACGTAAATAATAAATGAATATATATATATATATATATATATATATATATATATATATCTTATATATAATATATATATATATAGATATATATATATATATATATATATATATACTTCAAAATCCATCGGATGGTTGTATGGGGCATCACATTGTATTGGTAATTTGGATGGTACCAACAAAGGCAGTCACAACACTGAGGGCCAGAATGCTGTCCAGTGCAGCATCAGAGCTTGCCGGGATTAAGGTTGTAATGGTATTCACGAGTACAAAATGGCCAAGTGGCCAAGTTCAGTCTTTGCTTCGACGTAGCTGCATTGCCGCTGTTGTCCAAGTAACTCTTGAAGGGCAAGAGTTGATTAATAAGTCAGTCAGTTGGCCAGTTGTCTTCAGACCAAATGTCATTCTCACGGGACACCAGCATATCATCATCACCACCACCATCAACATCACCGCCGCAGTGATGATGCTTACCACATATAGAGCCTTGTTGTGGCTATCAGCGGCCACGTCCTCAGCCTGCGACCAGAGGACCTGCAGCGATCCATCAGTGAACGCCACACAACAGCACAGTCTGGCCACCTGTCACTGCTGAAGTATGAAATACACTGTCTTCAAGGAATTAAAATATATTGAGATAAATCGGAACAAGTTAAACTTAGGGTAAATATTGGAAAAAAATGTAATTTGGAAATAAATTAAAAGACCTTTATATTTGATTTTGACTTTTGCCTATGAAATGAATGGCGCAATGTGTTTACCTTACGTTTAAAGCATTTTGGTTCTTACAGTTGATTTACTTGGAATAAAAATTTACAAATACCCTTTGAAATATCATGTTTTCCATAAAGCAACTCTGTAGTTTTCTATGGCTCTGTGTAGCAGGGATGACTTAGCTTTACTACGCTTGCAACTCCAGATGCATCCCTATTTACATTCGGACCTTCTCTAACAGGATTATTTTTTTCTGAGAGAGAGAGAGAGAGAGAGAGAGAGAGAGAGAGAGAGAGAGAGAGAGAGAGAGAGAGAGAGAGAGAGAGAGAGAGTAGAAGAACCGATCCTTTGACTCGAACTTTCACCCAAAATTCGAGGGAGTTCGATGTTCCCAGGATAGGTGGCGTTGCGGGGCTTGAAGCGTCTTTCTTAGGTCAGCAGTTACGTGACAGGAATGAGGAAGTCGAATGAAAGGTCACCGTGACGTAGGGAGCAGCGCGACCCAATCTTGAGAGCCCGTAGGAGTAAAGTAGGGTGAAATGAGGTGTGACTGGCGGAGGAGAAATGAGATAAGGTTTGATGATGTAAGATAACATGCAGAGAAGATGAGGAAAAATGTATGAGATGAGGGGAAGTGAGATATGAGGAGAAACTCGACAAAAGATGGGTAGAAAGGACGAAAAGAGACAAGATGAGGAAAAAATAGGACCAGATAAGATGAGCTACTACGAAAGACAGTGAGATGAGATGAAATGAGATGAGACGAAGCGAAACGAGACAATTTAACATTACTAAACTAAGCAATCTGAGGTGAGACTAGATAAGACTTAGTGAGACAAGACTAGACAAAGCAAGAAGAAAATAGAGATAGAAATAAATCACTACTTAAAATCTCATCCTTTAACTCTTAACCATTTAGCCAAAATCAACACTTTAGTTTCATTCCCCTCAATTTCACCTTTACGCGTCTACTCTTATTTTTATGCTTAATTTCTCACGCGAAGTCAACACAGGGAATCAACGCAGGGCTACAGTGACGTACTTTAGGGAGAAGAGGGAATGGGGGGGGTTAGGAGGTTGAGGGGGAGGGGGTTGTTGAATATTGTGGCATTTCCTTGTGGAATGTTACACTACCAAGGCTTCACCACTATGCCTGGGATTCTAAAAGGCGGTTACCCTTCAACACTCACACTCCTGCTTATTTCATGAATGTCAGAGAGAGAGAGAGAGAGAGAGAGAGAGAGAGAGAGAGAGAGAGAGAGAGAGAGAGAGAGAGAGAGAGAGAGAGAGAGGCATACACAGAGAGTGGAGAGATG
>CM035191.1:16540456-16542956 GCA_020233015.1 Callinectes sapidus
CTCTCTCTCTCTCTCTCTCTCTCTCTCTCTCTCTCTCTCTCTCTCTCTCTCTCTCTCAATCATATACAGGCATCAGCACATGGTAGAGAGGGGGAGACTGTGGTGATTTGATAATGTAGAGACGAAAGACGGAGTATATTGGAAGGCGAATGCTGGGAATGGTTTTATCTATCAGAAGAAGGAGAGGAAGACACAAGAGAAGGTTTACGAATGTATGAAAGAAGACATGCGTGATTGGGAAAAGAGAGATAGGCAAGAATAGGTATATAAAATGCAGTAAAAGAGAGATATGTTTATTAAGGTGATATGGCTGAAGGAAGAGATAAAACAAAAAAAGCTTTACAAGTCCAATGGGAAAAGGAAAGACATGCTAATACTGAACATAGCTGAGGAAAAAAAGAATGTTTATGGATGTAGAGTGAATGAAGATACGTAACAGTTGAGGTTGAGAAAGGGGTTGAAGACCAAGTGTTAGAAAAGGTTGATTTTTGAAAGTTGAAGGTTGAGGGGGAGTCTGTGGGGAGGGGGGGGAAGTATTTTCTACTCACTGACAAATAGGTAATTGGGTCGAGCGGTAGGAAAAGGTCGTGTCTATTTGTGTAGGGACCTTTTTTTTTGTTATCAGATTCCTGGGTGTGTTATCTACGAAGTTAGTAGGGATTTCTAGTGGTGTTCATTCTGGCAATAGTTTTACAGGAATTTGATGCAATGGGATAAACTCTCATAAGAACTGAATGATCATTAGTGGTCTTTTAGAAATATTTTTTAAGAAAGAGAGTTTATGAGTACAGGTTGGGAGAGAGAGGAGGGGGAGAGAGAGAGAGAGAGAGAGAGAGAGAGAGAGAGAGAGAGAGAGAGAGATAGAGATAGAGAGAGAGAGAGATGTGTTTATCTTTATAATAGTACTGCCGCTCTACGATGCTCATTTGTCACTGTCACCTCCGCTAAAATTCCCCGATGCGCGCAATTACGACCGCACATATACGTTAAGATTGTATTAGTCATTATTGCTCAAGGTCTTTAAGTACATGTTTATATTTTCTCCCCTTTATCCTTTCTTTTGATTTATTTTTATGTATTTTTTGTAATTTCTTTTCGTTCCCTCTCGGTATTTCATTTATTATCTTATACACATTCTCCATCAATTTGCTTTTATTTTCTCATGTTTTTTTTCGTACATTCTGTTTTGTTTTTATATTTTTACTATACGCCTATATCTTTTTCAGTAATAATTAATAATTTCACTTACATTTTGTTCCCATCAGTGCGTTCTCTCATTACTTGGAATGTTACTATGCTTAATTGGTCCTATTTTTAATCCTTGCTGGTCTATTTTTAGTTATTTGTGGGAATTTATGCTGTATAAATGACTTCTAATGTGTTCTTGGCTAATATCACCGCTAGTCGCTTCTATTTTTTACGTGAGTCATTACCATGTTGTATTTATTAGCATATCTCTTTTCCTTTACCTTTCCAGCAATTTTTATCCTATATGTATTTTTGTACATGTCCAGTTATCTCTGTGACGTGTTATCGTATTTAGCATTCTGTCTCCTTTCTTCTACTTATTCCCCCTACGTACTGTTATTACTGCGTGTTTATCTACATATCTTCCTTTGATAAGTGGACGGTTTTGCATCTCACTCGTCCTCTCTGTTATCTTTGTTATATTCATCGCCAAAGTACTGTTCCTTCTCATTCGCAACACTTCCTTCTATTCCACAACACAGGTATTTTTCCCTCCACCATACCTCCCTTTATACACTGTGCCCGTCAATTTTCACTTTAGTCTTTTATCATTTCTTTTTTCGTCTGTATTTTTATTCATTACCTTTGTTATATTTCCCTCAAACGTACAGTTCTTCCTCACTTTCTCTTCTTCTATCATATTCCACGGCACATATTTTTTTTTATTTAAACAATCTGGGCTTTTTATGGGAATTTATGAGCTAAAGGAGATCACCTAATGAAGACCTCCTATCTGAAAGCCCACCAACTTGGAAACCATTACTCCGAGTGGACGCCTAATTTCCATTCAGACCGTAGCCAGGATTCGAACCCATGCGCTCTGGGATCCCTATTTATCGCTCTATCTCACTTTCTACTCCTCCTACTCCACAGCACAGGTCTCACAAAATTTTAAATACTCTTCATAAACTCCTACTTTTACTTTTCCCTTTCTTTTCTGCCTATTAATTTCATCACCAGCATTTCTATTACTCTTCCTTTACTCTTCTTTTTATTCCTTTTTATCCTCGATGTTCTCTCATTCGTGTTAACTTTAGACATTAACATGATGCTCCTGTTTACTGGCTCATGTTTACACTTTTACCTCCTTTCCTCCTGCCGCAGTCAATAGTGAAAGTGGAGTTAATATTGCACTGGTTACTTTAAGGTTGCCAGGCGCTGCTGACGTCATGAAACTAATTACTCGTATCCTACACACGCATCTGGGATAAATTTAGCTTCGTGTTGATTGGCAAGGCGGTGAAGCTATGGG
>CM035191.1:16545456-16547956 GCA_020233015.1 Callinectes sapidus
ACAAATCATTCCTGTTCGACTAGTTATATGGATATCTTTATTATTATTATTATTATTATTATTATTATTATTATTATTATTATTATTATTATTAGTAGTAGTAGTAGTAGTAGTAGTAGTAGTAGTAGTACTAGTAGTAGTAATAGTAGTATTAATATAAATGAGATCTATAGCATTCGATTCTTGCCTATTCGTCGGTGAATGAGCAAAGAGAATCATGAATACTCAAGCGGCAATCTATTGACATGAAAGAAGTATATTCACTTACAACTTCATGCTAAATTAAACGCTTATTATACATTTTTCTCACCCACTGAGTGTTTTGCTACTCCATACTTTCTATCTAAAAGTACTCTGCTTACTATCCATGCATCTTTCTTGTCTTTAGATCTATTTTTTAACTTCTATGTATTCTTTTATTGTTTTTTTTCTGCTGTGTTTACTACTTCTCTGTTTTGTGTGTGTTCATATCTGTACTTATCTCATCTATTCTTCCCTTTTTTCTTCCTTACTTACTTGCTCTTCAGTGTTTGTTGATTTTCTTTACTAATTTACTTTATTTTCTCTTTTTTTTTTCCTTTCTCATTAGTTCTTTCATATTTGGTTTGCCTTGGTTTTAAACTACTAATTTACTTTGCTCTTTCATTGTTTTTTCCTATATTCCTTCTTCCTTCGTCCTTCTCCCTCTTTTTTATTATTTTTCATTAATTCTTCTTACATTATTCCTCTTTCTTAAACTACCTTCTTTGATTTAAACGTTTCTTTTCTAATAAAATTCGCCCTTCCTTCTTTGTTCTTCCATTTTCTACTGTTCATTTCTTTCCTTTATTTTAATCCCTTCTGACCAACCTCTTCTGTTTCTCCCACGCAGACACCTGGAGACGAAGGCGGCAGCGAGAGAGAGAGGCACCGACTGTCAGGTTCCTCCCAGCACAACATCACTACCTCGACTTCCTCCCCCGCCTCCTTCCCATCCCCTATACTTGTGAAGGTCGCTGGTGATGGCGCGAGCGTGGGTGTGGGTTTGGCGCTGCGTGTGGGGGGTTTCTCTTCTGGCTTCTGCATTTGCTCAAGAACTTGATAATGAGAATTCGATCCTGGGTGAGTTATGCTTCATGTTTCTCAGTAATTCATGTTCTTAAAAGATTTGAGTGATTGAAGGGTTTTTTAATCACGAGTATTTAGTGAATCAAGGAACCAGCCAGTCAGTCAGTGTGTGAGGCAGTAAGTTAAACACTCAGCCAACAAGACAGCTCATTCATTCTTTCACTCGTCTATTATTTCACTCAATCAGTCAATCACTTAGTCAGCCAGCCAACTTTTAGTTAACCCCTTCACTACTAGGATGTGTTTTTAATATTCATTCTGCTTATTATTTGTCGATATTATACAGGCTCAGATGTATAGATTAAAATGATACAGAATTTGTCCATTCATCTTCTGACCTCCGTAGACCATCCCTAATGTTAATAAAATCGTCCAATCACACCCAAAACTTGTGGTAAAAATGTGTCCCAGTACTGAAGGAGTTAAAATCACAATGAACGCACTCCAACACATGTAAGCCTTTCTAGCCATTCAGTTACCACACAACACACACCAAGTAACCAAGTGGTAGCGTGAGTGTGTGTTAGTGTGTTGGCTCAGGTAATGAAGTGACGCGGCTTTCCCTAACACCGTCAGTTGTGAATTATGTAAAGCCTCATCATGCCTTACTCTGTCTGTCACCACCTGTCACTATTTTCTTGTACTCACTCGTCCCAAATACCAGTAATGAGAGAAAAGAACCTCGCGTGCTCTCTTAAAAATACAGGTTTCTATATCTTACATGGCTAGCACTCGCACACGTATACACACACACACACACACGCACACACACACACACACACACACACACACACACACACACACACACACACACACTTGTTGTTGTTGTTGTTGTTGTTGTTGTTGTTGTTGTTGTTGTTGTTGTTGTTATTATTATTATTATTATTATTATTATTATTATTATTATTATTATTATTATTATTATCGTCATCATCATCATCACCATCATCACCATTATAATCATCATCATCATTATTGCCATCATCATCTCAGTAATATACAAACGCTTTATGCGATAATAATCTTGAAGAAACGACTTCCTACGTCACCATTGCTATGATACAAAGAAAAATAACCAAGTAATTGACGGGGCGCTCACTTTTCAAAACTCTGCGGTATTGGCTTGCCGTATTTAACTATGTGGCGCAAAACGGGACATTTCAAGGTTCACCAACGCTTATCCTTTACAATTGAAATAAAAGAATGTTGATAGCCGTTGAGATTTGTGGTTATATCTATCTTACGTTCTTTCTATCTATGTGTTTATATATCTAGTATCTATCTATTTGTCTATCTATCTATCCCTCTATCTAGCAATCTATATACCAACCTACTTATGTCTTTACAATATTTATTAATTCATAAATTAGTTAATTATTCCATCGGTCAATTA
>CM035191.1:16565587-16584334 GCA_020233015.1 Callinectes sapidus
CTCTCTCTCTCTCTCTCTCTCTCTCTCTCTCTCTCTCTCTCTCTCTCTCTCTCTCTCTCTCTCTCTCTCTCTCTCTCTCTCTCTCTTTTCTCTCTTTCTAGGACGCAGAGGGCAAGTTTTTGGAGGTGGGTGTAGACGCAGAGAAACACGAAGACTCCAAGAGGGCTGAGCTGTACAACCGAGTGCGTTACACAGACCACGCCTTCTTAGAATGGAAGACCAACCTTCTCTTCATCATGCAGGACGAGCTCTTCGCCACCGACACCTGCGACTTCTCCTTGGGTGAGTTGGCAAAGAGGGATGCATAGGATGACAAAACACCGATGACTTTGAACGCTTTATTTTTCTGTAAAGGAGGAGAAAAAGGAGGAGCAGGAGGAGGAGGAGGGGTGAGAAGAAGATAAAGAGAAGGAAGGGAATAACAGGAAGAAATACATTGGAAGAAGAATGTTAAAGGGAGTATATAGGTAAAAACAAAAAACAAAACTAGGAACAGGAGTTGTAAGAATCGAGGAAGGGCAGATACCAAGATGAAGGGAAGAATGAGGTCGATAAAAGAAGAACAAAGAGAAAAGCTAGTAAGAAGCCGATAGAAGACAACTCTCTTTCTTCACACAAAACTACATGCACACACATGCTTCATCCAAAATAAGAAGAAGATTAGAAAAGAAAAGAAAAGAAAAAGACTCCTCAATTTGCTGTCTAACTTTTTAAGGCCCTACTCTTTCTTACCATCGTTTACTTTTCCCTTATCTCCCTTCTTACATTAAAAAAAAAAAACATAACAGATACATTGATAACCACAACAATAACCATCCTCTCATGCTGCTACTCCGTTTGTTTCCCTATGGTTGTGCAGGCCGCGAGGAATTCTACTTTGAGAGTGTGGCCATGACGGTTCCCAGGGACAGCCCTTACCTGGACCACTTCAACGCCCAGTAAGTACCTCCGCGTTCCCTTCTTTATTCCGCCTCCTCTATCTCTTGGGACGTCACGCTGGTTGTTAATTCCTCTCATTATCTTAACTCCTTCAGTATTAGGACTCATTTTTACCACGAGTTTTGGGTGTGTGATTAGATGATTTTATTGACGTTAGAGAGGTTCATTGGAGGTCAAAAGATTAGTGGCCAGAGTCTGTACTATTTCAACCTACACATGAGTTTCTGAAGTTGTAGACAGAGAACTGGAGAACCTGATGTAAAAAATAAATAAATCAAAGTGATGAAAAAAAAAAGAAAAAAGAAAAAGACATCCTTGAAAATTTGAGATAATGGGTATTTTGACTCACTTCAGTACATTATAAAAAGAAAACTGACGACGTAAGGAAAACTATCTAAGATGAACTTAAAACATATTCATTGCTTAATAGAAGAATGTAAATTCTGACTCCCTTTTCTTTAGTGTTTATGTTCCATTCTTCTCTTTGTGGTGTTGATGTTGCCTCTGACCAAGACTATCTTTGCTTCCCCTCGTACAGACTGAAGAAGATGAAGGTGGGAGGGCTTATACAGAAGTGGAAGCAGGACTACTGGCCCAAGAAGAACAAGTGCTCTACCACGGCCTACGGCGGAGGAGACGCCACCAGGACTGTCTCCCTCTCTGACATGCAAGGCTCCTTCTTCCTGCTTTTCATAGGTATGTGGGTAGAGAGTGAGAGAGAGAGAGAGGGGGCGGTAATCTTTTTGAAATATACGATTCAATCACTGTAGCGCACACGTCTCCAGTCCTCGGCACGGCACCTTCCTGTCCTCGCTCTCTCGCCGCTAAGTGCCTCGTCTGCCTCCAGGGTTCGTGCTCGCCGCCGTCATCATCACCGGGGAGTGCATTATGCGGAGCTTCATCGGCAAAAGCGAGCCCGGCTCCCGTTCCAGCACGGGGACGCTGGTCAAGCCGTTCATGGCTTAGAGACCTTGAATTCCTGCAGAACATGTTGTCCTTCACGCTGCGCTCTTCCTCCTCCAAGCCGTCCTCCCCAGACTCCAACTTTCACCTTCCCCCGCATTTCCGTCCCATCTCCTGGCAAAGCACCCGCCGCCCCAGCCTCTCCCTGCCCACCATACCACCACCTGACCTGCCGCACTTCACCACCTCGCCAGTTATCCACGAGTACCTAGTACCGCCTCCCGTCACAAACCACCGCCGTTCACTCTCCACGCCCACCAACTCACCCCATTCCCCACGCCACCCACTCCCCATTCACATCATCTTTCCTCACGACCTCGACTCCCCCTCCACGCCGCCCCCCACCCCCTCACCTGAGTCCAGCCTGATGCTTTTCGAATGAGCCTCCCGCTGACCACTACCACCACTAGTGCCTCCGTCTGGAACTGATCTCGTGACACTCACACCGCTTATCTAATGCTGCTGCTGCTGCTGCTGCTGCTGCTGCTGCTGCTGCTGCTGCTGCTGCTGCTGCTGCTGCGGCTGCTGCTGCTGCTGTTGCTGCTGCTGTTGCTGCTGCTGCGGCTGCTGCTGCTGTACTGCACGCTGCTCCCTGCACCCTTCCACGCCACGCCTCTGCATTCTGCCACAACACCGTATTTTGCTGCAACACACTTTTACACTTCACGCCAAACACCCTATTAAGAGTGACAGGATTATTTATAAAGATTCTATTTGTCTTGACGCGTTTTGGTAACTTATTCGCCTTCAGAATATTGATATAATTCTCATGAAGTTTATAGGTTCGGCAAGATTACAATAAACACTCATCGGCAAAACGAAAGCTCAAACATACCAAGACATATCAGTACTGAGGAAGATTATAAAGCAATGCACATAATACAGATCCAGCTTATCAGTTGTTTTATTACTCGTCATAATGATGGATTGTGTTACTGAGGATCTTTGCGTCCGCCATGTTGTCAAGCAAGCAAGGCTGTCCACTGACTTGAGGGTGCCAGCAGTAAGTGGTGTCAGGAACATTTTACACTGCGACGTCAGGACAGCCAGCCAGAAGCCCTCTGAGTGCATTGACGTAAGGTACATAACATTAGAGAAGATTCAAGAAGGTCTACAGTAGGATACAAGGATACAAGAAGAGATTCAAGTTACAATCCCCAATAAGAATGAATTAACTTTATTTAGGATGTTAGCTTCACTCGCTTTCCTTCTGCACAACTTCCCTTGCTTCTACACTCTCCTGTCACTAAGTCATCGCTACACACACTTCATGATGTTCACTCTCCTCAACTCAAAGCACAACCAACACACAAACACTACATTTCTCACCCACCTCCTCGACCCGCCTTTCGCTGCCAGCCACCCCACTCTGCTTATACTGCTACCCAACACTGGCTCATTCTCTGTGTGTTGTTACCGCCAACCCTCCGTGGTCTATAGCCATGGTCTGTTGGTCACTAGAGTCTCGGGGCAGTGGACGGCCCTTCCCTGTGTGGGCGCGGCGCCACTTAGTGCTGTAGTTGCCGCCTCATTATAACTTTGCAATATAGGAAACAATAGATAGTAAATGTAACCATATTTTACTACAATACCTATTACATATAGAACCTATATTATGCCATGTATAGAACTTAGATTAATATGATAGTGATGCGAGAGACAGTACTGTGCACTGTGTCTAGTGAAGAGTGATTCATAGAGAATAGTATGTAAGGAAACCTGTCATTGTCTGTTTATCGTCTTTTGTGTTCAGGGGAAGGTTGTACTCAACCCTTCCCTCACCATATAGACAGGAAGGCTCCTGTTGGACGCGTGCTTGGCTAACTGTCACGAGGCTCTTACATTTCCATTGTTCTATTAATGGAATGCAATATTATCTGAAGACCTAAAGTTAACTTTTATATACATGTACAAACTGTGGAGTCTTTTGATTCTACTTGAATTCCAATATTGTAAGTCCCTCACCCTCGCGTTCATCTTGTCCTGAGCCTCCCCCCGGGGCTCCACACGCCACCAGCCAGTGCATGGCGGCGTGAAGATAGTACAGGCAGTAGTGTGTTCACACCAACACATAGATTGTATAACGCTCATGTTGATGTTCATGTTTGGGTGAACTGTCCAGAGTGTTCGGCAACACACGCAACACTCGTCAGCCCTTCGCCACGCACGGGCTGCCAACACTGCACCCTTCCAAATAATGTACTACTTTTTTTTCTGGAACTTGCTCACTAAATATACGTAAATAATAAATGAATATATATATATATATATATATATATATATATACTATAATATAATAGAATATATATATATATAGCTATCATCTATATATTATATATATATATATATATATATATATACTTCAAAATCCATCGGATGGTTGTATGGGGCATCACATTGTATTGGTAATTTGGATGGTACCAACAAAGGCAGTCACAACACTGAGGGCCAGAATGCTGTCCAGTGCAGCATCAGAGCTTGCCGGGATTAAGGTTGTAATGGTATTCACGAGTACAAAATGGCCAAGTGGCCAAGTTCAGTCTTTGCTTCGACGTAGCTGCATTGCCGCTGTTGTCCAAGTAACTCTTGAAGGGCAAGAGTTGATTAATAAGTCAGTCAGTTGGCCAGTTGTCTTCAGACCAAATGTCATTCTCACGGGACACCAGCATATCATCATCACCACCACCATCAACATCACCGCCGCAGTGATGATGCTTACCACATATAGAGCCTTGTTGTGGCTATCAGCGGCCACGTCCTCAGCCTGCGACCAGAGGACCTGCAGCGATCCATCAGTGAACGCCACACAACAGCACAGTCTGGCCACCTGTCACTGCTGAAGTATGAAATACACTGTCTTCAAGGAATTAAAATATATTGAGATAAATCGGAACAAGTTAAACTTAGGGTAAATATTGGAAAAAAATGTAATTTGGAAATAAATTAAAAGACCTTTATATTTGATTTTGACTTTTGCCTATGAAATGAATGGCGCAATGTGTTTACCTTACGTTTAAAGCATTTTGGTTCTTACAGTTGATTTACTTGGAATAAAAATTTACAAATACCCTTTGAAATATCATGTTTTCCATAAAGCAACTCTGTAGTTTTCTATGGCTCTGTGTAGCAGGGATGACTTAGCTTTACTACGCTTGCAACTCCAGATGCATCCCTATTTACATTCGGACCTTCTCTAACAGGATTATTTTTTTCTGAGAGAGAGAGAGAGAGAGAGAGAGAGAGAGAGAGAGAGAGAGAGAGAGAGAGAGAGAGAGAGAGAGAGAGAGAGAGTAGAAGAACCGATCCTTTGACTCGAACTTTCACCCAAAATTCGAGGGAGTTCGATGTTCCCAGGATAGGTGGCGTTGCGGGGCTTGAAGCGTCTTTCTTAGGTCAGCAGTTACGTGACAGGAATGAGGAAGTCGAATGAAAGGTCACCGTGACGTAGGGAGCAGCGCGACCCAATCTTGAGAGCCCGTAGGAGTAAAGTAGGGTGAAATGAGGTGTGACTGGCGGAGGAGAAATGAGATAAGGTTTGATGATGTAAGATAACATGCAGAGAAGATGAGGAAAAATGTATGAGATGAGGGGAAGTGAGATATGAGGAGAAACTCGACAAAAGATGGGTAGAAAGGACGAAAAGAGACAAGATGAGGAAAAAATAGGACCAGATAAGATGAGCTACTACGAAAGACAGTGAGATGAGATGAAATGAGATGAGACGAAGCGAAACGAGACAATTTAACATTACTAAACTAAGCAATCTGAGGTGAGACTAGATAAGACTTAGTGAGACAAGACTAGACAAAGCAAGAAGAAAATAGAGATAGAAATAAATCACTACTTAAAATCTCATCCTTTAACTCTTAACCATTTAGCCAAAATCAACACTTTAGTTTCATTCCCCTCAATTTCACCTTTACGCGTCTACTCTTATTTTTATGCTTAATTTCTCACGCGAAGTCAACACAGGGAATCAACGCAGGGCTACAGTGACGTACTTTAGGGAGAAGAGGGAATGGGGGGGGTTAGGAGGTTGAGGGGGAGGGGGTTGTTGAATATTGTGGCATTTCCTTGTGGAATGTTACACTACCAAGGCTTCACCACTATGCCTGGGATTCTAAAAGGCGGTTACCCTTCAACACTCACACTCCTGCTTATTTCATGAATGTCAGAGAGAGAGAGAGAGAGAGAGAGAGAGAGAGAGAGAGAGAGAGAGAGAGAGAGAGAGAGAGAGCCGAGTAACAGACATAAAAAGACAAGAAGGTAGAATAAAACATTAGTAGCCAACAGTCTACTTTCTTGACATCTTGTAGCGCAAAAAAAAAAAAGAAGAAAAAAAGACTCAAGTCAAGTTGGTTCAAAATATTCAATTCTTATGCTCTGATTTTTGTTCTGCAATATTATCTTCTTTTATTTTTCCTTCTCTTATATCCAAGTTTCATAGAGTGTTAATTCAGTTATGATTTAGTAATCTGGCTTGTGCATTTAACTCGAGTGTGACGTCAAAAGTGTACAAAGCGCTGATTGGCTAATCAATAATAAGATGGCGAGTTTCTGAACAGTTAAATAATCCATCCCTGCCTTTTTTTCTTTCTTTTTTTAATTTACACGCTACAGTTTCTTATTTTTTCAAGCTCATGAAATTTTTTAATATTTCTTAGGTAACCCCTTCAAAATCAGCAGAAAATATGACTCTAATTTTCACACAATAATGGAATCAAATGAAATATTGCAAATTTGGGTAAATCATAAATAAAAGAAAAAAATAGCAAGTTTTTCCATCGTTCTGTTGTAGAACCTCCTTATGCTATTGTTGTGTATGTATTTATTTATCTTTCCCTTCAATAGTATTAGCCTAGACAAGCTCTCTCTCATTTTGATCGTCTACAATGGTGTGGGGAAATTATTGCAACTCGATACCAAAGTGTGTTGCCATGTCAACTATACCATATTTCAATTTTGACTGGCCAGCACGCCACAAAACCACTCGTGTCCTCCCCCTTGTGTTGTTGCGAGCCGTATTAGTAATGCATCTGAAATTCCTGGAAACGCAGAGGGATTCCCAGCCTCGCTTCCAGGTATCTTCTGATCCCCCTTCCTTCTTCACCACCGTTACGCTTCTCATTCAATTCCGAGTACTGGCTGACTTCCTAGACGCCGCCCACCTTACGCTGAAACTAAGGAACTATGACTTCTTTACAGCAATGGTTCGATCCCTGCTCCGGCGTTCCTTGTCTCAAACCTCAGCCTCTCCAGTAGCTAGGCCAAAGTAGGTGTCTTCCTTAATGTGCGTCATTACGAATTCAACATCAGCACGTTGAGAAAAATGTTAGTAGGGTAAAGGGAAGGAAAACTAGATGACTCTTGAATGATGCATGGCAAGCTTACGTTCTTGGTGATCTCGGTGATGTGTCGAGAGGAACAGCAGAGGTGAGTGTTGCGGGAATTGGTCCTGGTGTAGTGTTCTTGAATCATGTTATTGGGTGGAAGTTATGAAATAGTTCTGTATGAAGAGAAGGAACGTTGGTCAGTTAGTCTAGGTACAAGTAAAGCCAGTTGACCTTTTCCTATTGAATTTCGAGAAAGAAGATAAAAAGTAAATAAGACAATCATGGAAAACAACCTGTAATTTTTTCAAATACAAGTAAGACTAGATGACCTTTTATTGCATTGAGCGAATGAAAATATAAAAGAAAATAAGGACAATTGGACCAGAAAAAAGACGCAAAAATCTGTTCATTCTTTTCATTAGTAATAATTCATACAAAAGACTCTTCTAGAAAGTGTACCGAATATTAAATTTCTTAAAGCAATTCTCATTTCCAAGGACTTTTTCTACAACTTTTCAAAACTCCCCACTAAATCGTGCGGTATTTCGTTGCCTTTTGTTGTGAAGTATTACGGAAAATATGAAGTTTCTTATCCCAGTCATCATTCTCAAAGACATTTTCCGGAAAGAATTCGAAATAGGCCGATTCGATCCCTTTCTGTCTCGTCATATCTTCCATTGTTCAATAGTATCGAAGACGTCTCTTATTCAAACACTTATTTCCAGATACATTTCCAGAAAACTTCGACATCTAGACATGTTCGATCCCTTCCGTGTATCGCCTTCTTCCATATTGCAACAAATACTATCGTAAATCATGTCTCTCCTTCAAACATATATTTTTGGACACACTTTGAATGAATCTGAGGTCTTGATTCATTTTCATAACTCGGTGTCCTGCAATCCTTTATTTTGTAAGAGTATCGAAGGCGATGTTTCTCATTCCGTCAATTTCTTCTATAGACACCATTTTTCTTGAAGTGTTCAGAGCCTCTGCTATTTCTTTCCTACCTTCTCTTAAAGCCTTCTGTTCAAAAGTATTATCGAAGAGTGTTTCACATTCCGACGTATGTTTGTAAAGAATTTTCTGAAAGATATTAGAAACCTTACTGATTTGATGTTCTCTGTCTCCACCTTCCACGGTACCGTTAATATTATTTAATTATCGAATATTATGTTTGATATTTCAGTGGCTAGTTGTAATATAGAGATCCATGAGACTGCAAGCTCTTCCACTCATCCCCGTCTCGTTGTCTTGTGTTGTTCAGCAGTGACAAAGATATTTCTTAATGAACTACAGACTTACAAAGACATTTTTTTTAAAGTATTCCAAAAAGCACGTATTATCTGTGTATCTGTGTTGATGTCATTCCTTTGCATCTCACCAACTTGCTCCATGAAAAATACAGAGAAACATTGTATCATGTATTTTCAAAGATACACGTACTTTCTGGAAGTCCTTGAAATCCTGACTGATGTAACTTCCTGTCTCGCCGTCATCTATTGTGAAGTAGTATCGAAGATAATGTTTCTTATTCAAATACATTTTCAAAGACGTTCTTTTCGTAAAATCTTCAAGATTCCACCGCATTTTGACCATTTTCCTGCAACCTGCCTTTACAAAACAGTTTCAGAGCCCCTTTTTGAAACTACGAAAGAAAGATCAAACATTTTCCCTTACGCAAGCTTAAGACACGGCCATCTATTTATATCCATTGGTGACTTCACAAGTGCGAGGAGGAAGAGTGAAGGGTGCAAGACAAGGGTGCAAGGAGGCGGGGCCAACATCTAGCCTCTCGCGGGGCCTCGGGAAGTGACTGGTAGGGCGGCGCGGAGTCATGTTGCGGTCTGTAGGTCACTAAGACACGATATAAATGACTAAAAACATCCCCGCCTCACAGAACACCAAGCCTCTCCTTCCCTCCGTCACACCGGAAGGTCACGGTGCAAATTTGATAAGCATTCCTGAAGTGGGCAAGGAGGAAGACTGATCAATGAAGAGTGAAGCTGAGGGTGACTCTGGGCCAATGAACAACCGCCACGTTTGCTAAGTAGCCAATAGGAGTGAGGATTAGGATTGAAATTCATCTTTTGTAATTAAAAGCGATCTTTGGTTTTCATAGATAATTATGAGGCAAAAAATGGACAGTAGAAGTGATGATGATATTTTCTAGAAGAGAGAAGAAAAGAAGAGGAAGAATTGGAGGGAAGAGGAAGAAAAAAAAAAAAAAAACTATTTGTGAGGATAAATAATTGGAAGGGTTAGAAGAGAGAGAGAGAGAGAGAGAGAGAGAGAGAGAGAGAGAGAGAGAGAGAGAGAGAGAGAGAGAGAGAGAGAGAGAGAGAGAGAGAGAGAGAGAGAGCAAACATTGTCATTTCACGGCAACATAACTTTCCTCAATATTTTTGGTTAGTTAGAAGTTGCCATTGACACTCACTTCCTCTCTCTCACTCACTCACTCACTCACTCACTCACAATATAAGCAAACGTCCAGACAAACAGACAGAATGTGAGTCCGCTTGCTGCTTTTTATCGTTACATCCCTTAGAAAAAATAAGAAGAAAAATTAGAAAGCCGAGTTATCTCATTCAGTATTTACGCTAACTAGGAGTAGCAGCAGCAGCAGCAGCAGCAGCAGTGGGACTTCTCATGATATTTGGGTAACATTAACACTGACGCGTAGGTGGCATAACATTTTCTTCGCCCTTTTCTTTCAGCTACAGTTCAAGGACGATGAGGGATAAGGAGAAGAGCTTCAGATTTTCGGGAAAGTGAGGATGGTTACACGAAGTCGACGATCTACCTGGAATTTTTGGAACTTATGTAACTTTTCTATATTTTATTCTCTTTTGACTGCTTTTACAATTCGAAACTAGGGTATGATTCGACATTTCACCCTGTACATTCTAAAGGTGTCGGGGCTGGACGTGATTGGAGGCCTGGTGTCGAGGGGCGGGTGTGACATATACCGTGGCTGGTGACTGGCTGCTCTTATCACCCGTTACGTCTGCGCAGCTCCAAGAGGCAGCGAGCGACCCCCCATCAGCCCCCGCGACGCAGTGCTCCCGCGACCAGGGTTACAGTGAGTCCTGCCGATGTAGTGTCCCGAAGTAGGTAAGCTCTTCTCGGTAACCAAAAGCCAAATGATTCCGAAGTATGTTGCCGATGATTAAGTTTGGTGTCCTTTGTCCGTTGTGCTGTGGCTGCGTGAGTGAGCCTGGGAGTGTTCTCTGTGTGGGATTGAGGAAGGAGGTTTTACGACGAAAAGTGATGTATTGCGTCAAACTGATCTTGTTGATCTTTAGTACTCGAGACGCGTAGAAGCCTCACCGCGGCCTTGACCTGGCTGGCTCGCTTCATAGAAATCTCTTGGATTTCCACGTACCTTCAAATTTTATGCACTTCCTAGATAGATAGATAGATAGATAGAGAGAGAGAGAGAGAGAGAGAGAGAGAGAGAGAGAGAGAGAGAGAGAGAGAGAGAGAGAGAGAGAGAGAGAGTGTGTGTATGTGTTTGAGTGTGATAAATTGCTAGAATATTACCCAGTGTCTAGTCTGTATCTTTTTCTGGTTATTTGACGCAGAAGTGAAGTTTTTTTTGGGGGGTAGTGCACGTTTTTCCTTATTGGTTTTGTAATGAGGAGCGAGAGCCATGATGGGTGGCCAGTACAGCGAGCAGTGATTACAGAAGATGACGGATCATGTACGCGTGGTATGTAGTCACTGAATTTTTCCCGTCCTTGTCGATAGAGGAAGTGCTTGTATGAATAAATAGTTGGGGTGGCTCCTCCGGGTCGAGCGGTGAGACGCATGCGCGGTGTTTGCTTCCTGTAAAAGTTGTGGCTGTGGCGGCGCCTGGTGGCATCCTTGGACAATGGACGGTGACTGCTGATGGTGTGGTGCGCCTCGCGAGCTGACCGATCCAGGTGTGTCTTGTCGCGCTGACCACCGCCATACTGCTGACATTTGCCTTTCTGTGACACGATACGGAAGTCAAAGTCTCAGAGAAATATGCACATCGCCATTTATATTTCACCACGAGTATCATGAAAAATGTGTGTGTACTATCTAAATTGTAGTGATTTAGCAACAGCAACAGCTTGTGAAGACACTTACGTAGTTAAGCAATGCTACTCTTCATCGGTGTTTTTTATAAATGATTTTGAAGGAATTGTGCGAACTAAATGTGGTTAAGTGGCGGGATTTGAGGGGGACTTCCACCTTCCCAGCACCTTAATGATACTCTAACGTGTTTGCAGTGAAGTACAGCTGGCTATAGTCCCGCTAACTGAACGTGGTTGCATTGTCACTAAATATGCTCAGTGGCTGTCTGCAGTGACTCATCCTGCACTGCATTTTACTTTTTTAACGAGAAATGCTCATTTTGACAAGATAATTGAGTAGCGGTGTTCATGTGTTTGCCCTGCAACATCTGTATCATGTCAGAAAAATAAGGTTCTGGAATTGAATTCGTATATGTGTTCCTCAAGGCCTATGGAATACAAGAAAAGTAATGATCGATTTCTTTCCCATCGTTACTTTTGAACTGTGCAAGTATAGTGATGTATCTACCAATAAGCAGGTGTTACGTGAGTGTCTCGCCTTTACACGCTTCTATAAGGAACCTTTATTTTCGAGAGATTTTCATAGATCCATCTCTTCGCTCGCTGCATAATTGAACAGAAGTGCGTGCGGTGAAAGACAGTGGACGGAAGAGAAGCATGACATCACGTAACCTTGCACTGTGTGCCTACAAGATAAGGATCTATAATCGGAACTGCGGCATGACTAGATGAACTCACCGGAAACACAGACGGATTCACTGGTATATTGATAGTGAGGTAGAGAGAGAACGACTGACGGAAATTTGAGCAGATAGGCAGTTAAACAGATTATAGACGAAAAAAGGATGCTGATAGAGTAACAGGTAGTGAGTTATGCGGAGTGACGGAAGGATAAGCAGGCGGAGAGTTAGAAAGACAGATTTGACATGTGGAAAGGTAGAAAAATGGAGTGGTGGATCTAGAGAGTTGGGTAAACAGACAGATAGACGAAAGGGTAAGCAAAAAGAGTGAAATACAGAAAGATAGGCCAGAAATTGAGGTAAACAGACTGAAATATAGAAAACTGGTTAAATATGTTGTGACAAAAAAGTGGATGTACAGATAGACATCGACGTTGATAGAAAGACAGAACGAGAAGTAACGAGAAAGACAGACGATACAAAGTCAGTCTATCATTGTCATCATTTATGCAGTGTTCCGTGTATCGTGGCGGGAACTAGGTAATGCCGCTCAGGTGAAAGTGTTGCGTCACTACTACACTCGTAAATTACTTGTGTTCCACTCCTCCTCCTCCTCCTCCTCCTCCTCCTCTATGCAATCTGTTCCTTTCATCAATAGTCGCCGTAGAATATTTACCAAAACAACCTAATAGTAAGGGCCTAGCGCCTACTGCTATTTGGATTTCCTTTGTATTACTTTGTATTTCTCCTTCCCTTCTCCTCCTCCTCCCTACTCTTCGTTTCTGAGGTTTTGCTTCCCAATGACACATAAACTAAGCAGCTCAACCAAAATCTTTTATATAAGAGAGGGAAGCCAGACAAGGGGAACCAAAACAGTGAAAACAAAAAAGCCCACTATTATTGCCAGTCCTCAGAAGGAATAAAGGAGTTAACCGAAAGACAGGGTCTTGAAACCTCCCTCTTCTGAGCTCTGAGCTATTTTTGTGAAAGCATCCTTGCGAACACAATTTTCATCGCTGTGAACTTTGAAAACATTGGGGCGCTGTTAAGATTTTCAAGGGACTTCTTTTCATTGTAGTGATAACTATTCTGAGCTTTAATGGGATTCTAAAGCATTACTAAGATTTTCAAGTAAGTGGAGTTGTGGTTATTTTTTTATGATTTCAGTGATGATTCAACCTCTCTCCTCAAATATTTGAAAATAACTCATCGTCTATGTGGGTTTGAAAGTTATCATAATAATGGTATCCTAAACATTAAAATGAATATATGGATGAATAAGGTGAATAAGAGGAACATTAAGAAACTGAATCTTTATCTATGTGTCCTTTAAAAACTGTCATAACGGGAGTCCAAAAGATAAAATAAATGAATGAGTAAATAAGATAAATGAATGAACCATTAGAAACTCAATCTTCATATCTGTGGCCTTTGAAAATTGTCATAACAGAATCCTAAAGCGAAAAGAATAATGATAAAATCAATAAATTAATAACTAAATAAAACACAAATTAAATAGTAAGAAGAAAAGGGCCTAGGTTTGTTGTCCTTGATCTGCACACTCCATGTCAATAAGGAATAAAGGTCTCGGTCTGGTGTGGCATTGGTCGGCCAGCAGATGGCACGGAAACATTCAAGAACCAGAACCGCTAACAGAGCTCAGTGAACCACAAAGACGTGCGTGCGGTTATGCATGTTTTAACACTCTCCAAGGAAGTCACAATGGCTGAGATTCATAAAAGTGCTCCTTTGGCTTTGAGTGAATTTTTGAACACTCGCATAAAAGAACGAAAGGAATATGAAACGAACTACATCTTGACATGTTTGTAAAGTTGATTTTTCTTTTTTTTTTTTTCTTCTTGTTCTTCTTCTTCTTCTTCTTCTTCTTCTTCTTCTTCTTCTTGTTCTTCTTCTTCTTCTTCTTCTTATGATTTTATTATTATTATTATTATTATTATTATTATTATTATTATTATTATTATTATTATTATTATTATTATTATTATTATTATTATTACTATTATTATTGTCATTGTTGTTGTAACTCGTTTTCTTCCTTCAGAGAGGCCGGAGAGCGGAGGTCAACAGAGAGCCTTCACATGAGCGACACCAGAGAGACAGAGACACAAAGGACGGCGAGCTGAAGACCAGAAAGAGAAAGAGAGATCAGCACACCAGAGAAACAACATCGCGAGCCTGAAGCAGCGGAAACACAAAACGTCTGATCTGAAGACGCATTCAGTCAAGAGATGGCGTGGGTGGCGATGGGACAGTCCAGCGGGGAGAGGGACCTGCTCGTGCTATACCTGGCGGCGGTGACTTTATCCTTAGTAGCGGCCCAGACTAGCGTGAATATTAGTAAGTGTTGTGGTGGATCTTGTGTTCTCTTATACTCTTTAGCTTTCTAACTTGTTTCCCTGTTTTCCATGATTTATTTATTTTTTTTTTTTTAGTAGTGGTTCAGACTAGCGTGAATATTAGTGTGTTGCGGTGGATTTTGTGTTTTAGAGACCTTATTCTCATATTTTTTAGTTTCCTAACTTATTTTCTCTGTTTTTCATGATTTATTTATTTATTTATTTATTTATTTTAGTAGCGGTTAAACTGGTGTGAATATTAGTAAGTGTTTTATTGGATCTTGTGTTGAAGGGACACTATTCTCTTATACTTTTTAGCTTCTCACCTCAACTTTTTTCTTTTCCCCCATTTTTCATTATCAATACTTTCTAGTCTGATTATATTCCACATAACGATACAGGTCTGCCTTAAGTTTACGAATTTAGGTTTTGTGAAGGAGCTAAAGGTCTATTATACTCTTTCAATTACTAGGATAGGATCTTTATCTACTGTACACTGACTAACAACACACACACACACACACACACACACACACACACATACACACACACACATGTTAGGTATTCATGTTCAAAATAATCGATTCAGAGTGGCATCGATCGTAGACAGACATTAAACAAGAGCAAAGAAAGAAGAATGTATTATGCAGTGACTGACAGCGGAATGGCAGAAGGAGGGGGAGGAGGAGGAGGAGGAGGAGGGAGGAGCAGAAGCAAGAAAAGGAGAATGAGCAAATTATGTTGATGATGAAGAAAAGAGGAGTAAAAGAAAGAAGGGAAGGATGAAGATTATAATGATGATGATGATGGTGATGTGAATGATGATGACGATGTAGTACTACTACTACTACTACTACTACTACTACTACTACTACTACTGCTACTACCACAATAGACAAAATGAAGAAAAGAAGAAGAAGAAGAAGAAGAAGAAGAAGAAGAAGAAGAAGAAGAAGAAGAAGAAGCAGAAGAAGAAGAAGAAGAAGAAGAAGAAGAAGAAGAAGAAGAAGAAGAAGAAGAAGAAGAAGAATGAGCGGAGTATATTATTCATCGGTATTTTAGAGTAGTGGTGGTGTCAGTGGTGCTGTTGTTGGTGGTGATGTTGGTGGTGGTAATTATTAAGTTAAGCATGACAGGTAGTTTGGCATCTCGTTCTTTATTGCTGTTAATGGAGGCAAATTGTTATGCTTGTGGTGTAAGTGGTGATGGCGAAGAATCACCATCATCATCTTCTTTTTCTGCTTGTTCTTGTTCTTCTTGTTCTTGTTCTTGTTCATCTTGTTCTTCTTGTTCTTGTTCTTGTTCTTCTTGTTCTTCTTGTTCTTGTTCTTCTTCTTCTTCTTCTTCTTCTTCTTCTTTCTTGCCTTCCTCCTCCTCCTCCTCCTCCTCCTCCTCCTTATCAAAATGTACACAGTGATAATGGAAGTGACTTATACATGGTGTGTGTGTGTGTATGTGTGTGTGGTGGACTGTGGTATGTTTCTTACAATGGTGGGCAGTGTACGTAGGTGATCAAGAAAAAAAGAAGAAGAGGAAGAAGAAAAGGTTACTTACACTCGTGAATAACTCAAGAACAGGACGGAGTAACAAAGACTTGACGAATAACTCACCTTTTTCTCTCTTATCGGTGCAATACAGTGCTTCCCTCTAGTATGACGCTTGTAGGGGAGGGTAGGATAGTGTATAGGAGTGCAGAGTGGTGTACAAGAAGTGGGTTGTTTTTTAAGAGGAGAATCCGGCCAAGGATAAAATGAAGTGTGATTAAAAAAAGGCCTACTAAGATTCCCATCCCTAAACCTGGTTAAAGGGATGAAGGTATTTTATTTTTTCTATTTGGCGTAAAAAATATGTGTGTGTGTGTGTGTGTGTGTGTGTGTGTGTGTGTGTGTGTGTGTGTGTGTGTGTGTGTGTGTGTGTGTGTTAGTGAGTGTGTACACAAAGCAACCTTTCAATTATTCAACACATCACTGCTACACTGGAAGAGAACCGTCAGTACGAGAGAGAGAGAGAGAGAGAGAGAGAGAGAGAGAGAGAGAGAGAGAGAGAGAGAGAGAGAGAGAGAGAGAGAGTGTGTATGATGATAAGGGTGGTGATAGTATTGGCATTATAGCGTCACCTCTAGATGTGTGGTGATAATAATGGTGATGGTAATAATGTAATGGTGTTGCGAGTTGACAGCATAATGGTGTGTATGACAAGATGGTGGTAGTGGTGGTGGCGGTGATGGTGATGATACCTGTAGTAATGTAGACATACAAACAACATTTTTTTTGGAGTAAAGTGGTAATGGTAATGATTCTAAAAAAAAGCGTTGGTGGTGTTTGCGTGGCTGCTACTAATATGACACAGGTGGTGGTGATGGTGGTGATGGCTATTAACAACACAACAAAACTACAGTGGTATTGATAACTAACAATTTAACAGCAAGATCGGTGACAAAATCAGTACTTGTAGATATGGTGTCTATGTTTGTGATGTCTGTGATCGTGATGACAGTGGTGGTGACTTGAGAGCAGTAGTAGAGGCGGTAATAACAGCACGACTCGCTCCTTGCAGTGGTGATGCACGAGGTGGAGAACGTACAGGCGACCCAGGGTATCGTGGCGGCCGTGAAGTACCTGGAGAAGAACACAGGGGAGGGAGTGAAGCTCGGCAGCCAGGTGTTTATCCCGCTCAAGAAAGGTAAGAGTGAGAGTGAAGCATGAGGCCGCTGTAAGACAAAATAAATAGTCTCTCAGTAGTTTACCATGAAAGAAAAAGCGAACCATATAGGAACAAAAGGTTTAAATCTTGAAACACACTAAAATCAATCAATTTCTCTTCATGATGTAGGGGATGACGTGGAGGCGACCGTGAATGAGACGTGCGCTAAGCTGGACGAAGCCATTGCGGCGAACACCAAGCCCCACATCGTGCTGGACGCCACCTCCACAGGACTCATCTCAGAGACTGTCAAGAGCTTCACACGCGCCCTCGCTCTGCCAACTTTCTCCGCCTCCTATGGCCAGGAAGGGGACATCAGGTATAAGTACACACACACACACACACACACATTGTTTTAGTAGTAGCAGCAACAGTAGTTATAGTAATAGTAGTCATCGAAGTGTGGGGTGTGATTAGACGATTTTATTAACATTAAGAAAGGTCTATGAAGATCAGAAGATTAATAACCAGAGTCTGTACTATTTTTTTAATCTCCACACGAGTTTCTGAAGCTGTATAAAATCACCGAATAATAAGCAGAATGAATATAGAAACGCGTCCCAGTACTGAAGGGGTTAATTAAGCAAGTAGGTGGTATCTCGTTCTTTATTGTCCCTTGCCTGTGCAGAGAGTGGCGGGACCTGACGGAGGAGGAGGAGCAGTACCTGGTGCAAGCGATGCCACCTGGTGACATCCTGGTGATGGCCGTGAGAGACATCGTGGAGACTCAGAACATCACCAATGCGGCCATCATCTATGACGAGACTTTCGGTGAGTGGTGGTGATGGTGGTAGTTGTAGTAGTAGTGGTAGTCGAAGTTGATGTTGTAGAAATAGTAATGGTATGTAGTTGTAGTTTGAGGAGGAGTTTGAGTAGTAGTTATAAGAATAGTAGTAGTAGTAGTAGTAGTAGTAGTAGTAGTAACCCAGTGTTGGTTTCAAGAATAAATATGTTTTGATTCTAAACATTTTTCAAACTAAATTTAATCATCATACTCTCTCTCTCTCTCTCTCTCTCTCTCTCTCTCTCTCTCTCTCTCTCTCTCTCTCTCTCTCTCTCTCTCTCTCTCTCTCTCTCTCTCTCTCTTCGTGGCAGTGATGGACCACAAGTACAAGTCGCTGCTGCTGAACTTGCCATGCCGCCACATCCTTACCCAGGCGGAGGACACCGAGATGGCCCTCAGAAAGCAGACCAAGAGGCTCATGGTAAGTCACGCAGCCTGAACTAACCTGAACTACTATAACCTGTTTTAACCTGACTAACCAAAAGACTAACGGTAGGAAACTAACATGACCTGACCTAACGTTTGGGATTTGGGATCAATAGTCAAATTTTACGCTTTCTATGAATACTGCAGCGTATTTCAAGTGATTTGCGTGCGTGTAAGGGGTGGAGATCGATGTGGTTGGCGTTATCAGGGTGGTAAATAAGGGGGAACTTTTGTGCTAAATTTCTTGGAACGCCAAATGCACTTTTTTATTTGAGGCTGTATCAAGTTGTTATTAATTGCAAGAGGTAGTCCATATACAATGAGGTTTTATGCCCAAAGTTCAGTGAAATGAGTGGAGAGGAAAAGTGTTATTTAGCGGTGTCAAAGCTACATTAAAAACTTAATTATCAGCCTGTGAACAATTTATTTCTGCCTCTAACTCACTCTAAAGTGTTTAAAATAATTAAAATTAAATAATCAATTGTTTTGAAATGGGTT
>CM035191.1:16591648-16601648 GCA_020233015.1 Callinectes sapidus
CCTGCCCCCTTGCCTTCCTGACTTATATGCCATATGTAGCATGAGTTACTGTATGTTTACTGTGTTTGCATGTGTGTGTGTGTGTGTGTGTGTGTGTGTGTGTGTGTGTGTGTGTGTGTGTGTGTGTGTGTGTGTTACAAACCTGAGCTGAGCTGTTTCCTTTGTTGTCGTCTGGTGGTGACTCTCCTCTCTCTCTGACTCTGATCTGACTTGGCGGCGTGCGTCACGTAATGTACGCGTTGTGTAGAAATGTCAAGCAGACGTTCGGACCTATTTATGACTTGGAATTCGATCTCCGTAACAAAATAAAGCTATTGTAACGATGGTGTGAGTGTGTGGTGTTGCACACAGGATCGTTTTCTGCTTTTATCGCTGTGAGAAAAGTGGTACTCCGTGGAGAAGGATAAACGAAAACAACCTGTTAGGACATGTATTATGTCATTTAGGTTTAGTAAAAACAAACTTAAATATTAGCTGCTCCTGATGCCACCCTACCGCCCCCCTACCGCCCCCTTTCGCTTCACCGTCCCCCAAGATCATTTCACCGCCCCCAGGGGAGCGGTACCGCCCACTTTGAGAACCACTGGCTTAGATCTTTCACTCTCTTGGTCTGTTTTCGCGCAGGATGCGGACATCGTGAACTACTTCGCAGTGGGAAGCCGAAAGACTATTAGCCGTATCCTGGACGCCGCCACAGCCAACGGCATGTTCGGGAGGAAGTACTCGTGGTATGCTCTCTCCAAGGTAGGTCATTCTGTCATCTTGATAACATTGAATTACCTCAACCTAACCTTATCTAATATACCGTAACCTCAGTGAACTTATCTGAGGGTTAAAATGGAGGTAGTTTTCTTTCCTTCCTTATCTTGGTCTATCTTGGTCTTTCTTGGTCTTTCTTCACCTTGATACCACTGAATTACCTTAACATAACCTCATCTAACTTACCGTAACCTCATTAAACTTATCAGAGCGTTGAAATGAAAGGCAAGTTTTCCTTTCCCCTTTCCTCTTCCTATCACATCACTTCATATCTCCTGTATTTGCCTCAATCACTCTTTTGCTCCTTCCTTTAAGTCCCCATCTCCTTAGCAGCTTTTCTTCTTTCCCTTTCTTCCGTATATCTCTTGCACTTTATTAACTACCCTCTCTTTTTCTTTTCTTTAAGTCTATTCTTCCTTTTCCTCTCACATCACCTCATATCTCCTGCACTTTCCTCAACAATTCTCTGTTTTCCTTTCTTTTAAGTCCCTTCTCTCCTCAACAGGGCAAGGAGGACATTCAGTGTGGCTGCGAGAACTCCTCTGTCGTGTACATGAGGCCTCACCCGAACGCGGACACCCGGGGAAGGATCACTATGTTACAGCGGGACTACGGGCTGACAGCTGAACCAATTATCGACTCCGTTTTCTATTTCGACTTCACCATCCGGGGCATCAAGGCGGCAGCGTGAGTGTCTTGATGGGAGAGTGGGAGGTTTTTAGAAGACTTGGGTGAGGGAACAGGTTAGGGAGAGCTTAGTGAAGGGATATGGTGGAGTGGTGGAGAGAAGGGTCAAGGTGGGAGAGAGAATGAACTAAAGAGAAAGGGAAAGAAGGAGGATAGAAGAGATACTGGTGTGTTTGGGCTGGGAAAGAAAATGAAGTGGCGAGAAATGGGAAGGGAGATTGAGAAAAAGGAAGAAGGGTGAGCGTGGGGAAAGAGAATTGAGGATAGACAGAATGGAGAAGGGAAAATAGGAAAATTATTGGTATCATTTATTCATTTTTTCATATAACAACTTGAACGCGTACTTTCTTCCTTTCTGACGTATTTTTTCTCTTCCTTACCCCTCCCTTTATATTTTTTGCCTTATCTCTTCTTACTTTTCTCCCTTTCCCTACTCCTCTTCTATATTTTCTCCTTTAATCCTTCTCCCTTCTTTACTCATTCCTTTTCCCTTCTAACTTTTCTCTCTTCTTTCTCCTCCTCTTCCTTCTACTTCGCCTTATTCCTTTCTTCTTTTCTTGCTTTCTTCTTTAATTATTCCTTCTCCGTCCTATCTTTTCTCCCTTCTAAACCATTCCTTTCTCCTCCACCTCCTCCTCCTCCTTATATTTCTTTCTCTCTTGTCTTCTGAAACCCCCGTGGGTGCGCGCAGGCTGTTGGCGCAGGAGGGTAAGTACGACAACTTTGAGTACGTGCGGTGTGACGACTACAGCGAGGACAACCCTATAATCCGCAACGACCTCAACCTACGCGGCGCACTGCAACGGGTGAGTCGTCGGGAATGTTATGTACTCTCTCTCCCTCTCACATTTTCTCAGGATTAATCATTGCTGCACATTTCTCTCTTGTAATTCAATGGACTTCTATTTAATTGGTATATTCATTAGTCCATCTTTGCCCCGCATTCGAAAACTTCTCTCTTTGACACACAACTATTTTCAAAGACTACAAGGATAATTTGCCGGGTTACAAAGAGTGTCTACCCCCTTACTGTATAGAAATCTTGTCAATATATCACTAGAAACACACACAAAAAAAAAACCCTTTAAATCTATAACTTCAACTAGAACCTTTTGAAGTCAATGAAGATACGACGATGAAGTTTTACAATATGGTCCTTTCCTCCCTGCAGGTCTCCATGACGAACACGTGGGGCAGCCTGAAGTGGGGTATGAACGGCATGACCTTCCCTGAGATTCCCCTCACCATGGACAAGTTCCTGATCCTGGCGGGGCGCACGGCGGAACGCAAGGCACTGGGGGAGTGGGCGGCTGGCATGCCCGGGACCCTCATGTTCAAGTCTGGCATGAACCTTGTTGACCACCAGGCGAGTGCTGAGGGAATGAGTGAGTGTGTGAGTGAGTGAGTGAGTGAATGAGTGAGTGAGTGAGTGAGATGTATGAAATCGCCAAATAATAAGCTGAATAAATATTAAAATGCGTCCCAGTACTGAAGACGTTAAGTGACTAATTGCTAAGTTAGGTTAGGATAAGTAAAGGCTCAGTTAGGTTAAATAGGTGTTCGTGCGTGTAGGATTGGATCAAAGATAGGTGAGTGAGTGAGGGAGAGAGAGAGTGCCTAAAACCTGTAGTCTGCGATTGATTAAGTAAGTAACGAGAGATTGGTGCATTGGTGCCTGGCCTGCGAGGGAGAATGAACAAGTAAGACCAAGATTTATAGTGTTCAATACCTGAGCTTGTGTGTGTGTATGTGTGTGTGTATGTGTGTGTAACCTTTATGTTGACTAAACCACGCCCCCTTCCTCGTGTTGCCTCTCTTGTCACACTTTCATTTCATTCCCCTTCCCTTCCAGTCTCCTTTGATATTCCTACAGTCATACATTCACCGTACATAACATTGATTTTCAGCCAGTCACTTCCACAATCCCTTAAATAACTTAATCTAACCTAACTTGATCTTTAATCCTCTCAGTACTTCTTTAATCCTGTTTGTACTCTTTAAACACGCTTCACCATTTCTTACTCCTTTCGTCATTTCTTTAATCCCCTTCACTGTTTTCAGATCCCTTTTCTGTCCTCTGAAATCGTTTTCTACACTTTCTAAAAATTCTGTCTTTCTTTATTTTCTTCTTATTTCATCTCTTCTCTTTTATAGTTTTCTACTTATTTTGTTATTCTTCTTTTCTCGTTCCGTCTTTATTCACATTCACTTTACATTCCCCAAATATCACCCACACACATTCCTAAAATCTCTATCTCATATTGCTTCCATTTCCTTATCTCTTTTCCAGATATCTGCTACATAACCACCTCACTTACTTTCACACTCCCAGTCAATTCCACGCCGTTCCAGTCACGGTTCCTCCATCCCTTCCTCCTCCACCTGGTACCCTCCCCTTTGCCCTTCCCTCCCCGTGACAATCCTCTACGCAAGGTGTTATGAATAATTGAAACAGGGATGCGTTATTCATTGCCTAACAGCGAATCAATGTGTGTGTGTGTGTGTGTGTGTGTGTGTGTGTGTGTGTGTGTGTGTGTTTCTGTCTTGATTTGTTTGCTCCTTTTTTTCTGACTGTCTGTGTGTCTTTTTGTTTTTTCGATAAGTGTATTTATTTATCTATCCGTTTGCCTGCTTCTCCGTTTTTTCTATCTATTAAGAAGAGGAAGAAAGAAAAGCGTGTTGACTATATAATAGATTATTATTTTTTACTTGCGTTTCTGACCCGTTGGTTTTTCATTTTCACTTCTGTTCCATCATTTATCTCTTTTCTGTTCGCCTCCTTTTTTGTGTTCACTTCTGCAACTGTTTATCTTTTTTTGTTCTATTCTTTATCTTTTTTCTTCACTACTTTCCCTTGCTTCCTCTTTTCTTCTCTTTTTTTTGTTCACTTTTTTCTTATGGTTCTTTTTGTTCGCCTCCTCTTTTTTGTTCACTTCTCTGAAGGCTCTTCTTCTTATTTTCTTTTCTTCTTCTTTTGGTTACTTCTTACTCATGGTTCCTCTTCTTTTGTCCATTTCCTTTCCTTTTTTTCGCTTCTGTCTTGTCTTTTTTCCTCCTCTTCTTTTTTCGTTCTCTTCTATCAAGGTTCCTCATTTTTTTCTTCTCGACTCCTGCCTCATGATTCTTCTTCTTCTTTCATACAATGTTCCGTTCACACCTGTCTAACGGCTCCTCCTCCTTCTCCTCCTCCTCCTCCTCTTACTCCTACTGCAGGCTGTGACGGTGTATCGTGTGACTACAGTTCGCCAGGCGCCCTTCATCATGCAGAAGACCAACGAGGACGGCGAGACCGAATTTTACGGCTACTGTATCGACCTCATCAACGAGATCAAGGAAATTGTGGAGTTCGAGTAAGTGAAGAAGAAATTGAGTTCGTATTTTGAGTTAGTGAAGGAGAAATTGAGTTCGTATTTCGAGTTAGTGAAGAAGAAAGAGATTGAATTCGTATTTCGAGTTAGTGAAGAAGAGATTGAGTTCGTATTTCGAGTATGTGAAGGAGAAAGAGAGAGAGAGAGAAAGAGAAGAGGAGAAAGAGAGAGAGAGAGAGAGAGAGAGAGAGAGAGAGAGAGAGAGAGAGAGAGAGAGAGAGAGAGAGAGAGAGAGAGAGAGAGAGAGAGAGAGAGAGGAGAGAGAGAGAGAAGGGAGGGGGGGCTAGGTAATGAGAGATCGATCGTGTTTGAGTTCTTCAGTCCTGCATGATGAGTATGACACCGCTGGGAACTGTGTGCCGCCTCTGCCTTTGTTGTGGTCGGTCGATAGATAACCTCTTTCTCCTCTTCCTCCTTCTTCGCCTCCTACACCTTCTCCTCTTTTCTTTTCTATTTGTTTTTCTTTGGTTTCTTCTTGTTTTTTTCTTGTTGTCTTTCTTGTTTTTTTCTTTTTATCCTCCACCTCCTCTTCCGTCTTCTTGTTCTTGTTCGTGTTCTTGTTCTTGTTCTTGTTGTTGTTCTTCTTCTTTCTTTCCTTCTTTCTTTCTTTCTTTCCTTCTTTCTTTTCCTCCTCCTCCTCCTCCTCCTTATCCATGAAACTGAACCTAACTGCTTGTGTTTCAGGTACGAGATCTACGAAGCTCCGGATGGCAAGTTCGGAACAATGAGTGAAACAATGGAGTGGGACGGAATGATTAAGGAGTTGATTGAGAAGGTGAGTGTGTGTGTGTGTGTGTGTGTGTGTGTGTGTGTGTGTGTGTTTCGTTCTCTATTAATTTTCGATAATAGTAAATTAAATCAAGCATGAATCTCCTCGTAACTTTCCTTCTTTGTTTGTCTATGTTTTTTGTGTGTTTTTTCTCACATGTTTGTTTGTTAATGTGTTTATATTTGCCTTGTTCTATTAGTTTTTTTTTATTTGTTTATTATTGCCTTTTTTTGTCTGTCTATCGACCCGTCTTTTAGTGTCAGTTATCCAGCCTGTCTATTGCTCTCAGTTTTGGTATCTTCTTCATAGGTCTATTTTCTGTTCATTCTTTACCTCACTTGTATTCACCATTACGTTCCCCCCAACAAACACATCACACTATCTATTTCACACACCCATACCTTTTTTTTTGGCTTTCAGATCTTACATAACCCTAACTCCATTACTCTTTCTGTTAATTCTTTACCCAACTTCACCATTACATTCCTCCCAACAGCCGCATTCCTTGTACTTACTTCACCTCCTTTTTGTCTCCAGAGAGCCGACATCGCCTTGGCCCCACTGTCCGTCATGGCAGAGCGAGAGAACGTGGTGGACTTCACGGTGCCTTATTACGATCTGGTCGGCATCACCATCCTTATGAAGAAACCCAAAGTGCCCACCTCGCTCTTCAAGTTCTTGACTGTGCTGGAGCCCGAGGTGTGGGTGTGCATCCTCTTCGCCTACGGATTCACCAGGTACTTATTGAGATAGAGTCAGTAAAGAAGGGATCACAAGAGATTGCCTTTGTGTCTTCTCGAATATTATTTTTCTTTTTCCCCATTTCCAGGTGTATTTCTTAATATATACTTATGCATATAGAGTTCTAGAAAGCAAAGGAGCTATTAATATCCCACTTAACGTCTTCTGAATCCACGTCTCCTTCTTTTCTCATATTTTCGAGTGTATTTCTTTACATTACGTACCTTGGAACTTATAGAACACAATACGTAGCTATATGTCCACTCAATACTCGTTTTTTTCCAATTCCCTGCCTCTCTGTGTGTTTCTTTCTAAACATACGATCCTTAAAGCTCCTAAAACATCAATCTCTCGTTCATATCCAGCTTTATGTCTGCTCAACGATGATCTCTCTCCTCTCTGTCTCCCTCAGTGTGCTCCTGTACGTGTTCGATCGCTTCAGTCCCTACTCCTACCAGAACAACAAAGAAAAGTACAAGGATGACGATGAGAAGAGAGAGTTTACCTTCAAGGAGTGTCTCTGGTTCTGCATGACTTCCCTTACCCCTCAGGTGCGTCTCTTTCTCTTCCCTTCATTACATTTTATTGTGTAATTTGTACTAATCTTATTCCCATTACCCTTTCAATCTCTTTCGTCCGTTTCTATATTGCAAATTTGAACTTACTTTTTTTTATTCTTTATTGTTTAGCTTAAAGAAAATGAATGAAGATGATTTTCTTTGATCTTTTCATCCTCCCCGTGTCCAGGGTGGTGGTGAGGCGCCCAAGAATCTCTCCGGCAGACTGGTGGCGGCGACCTGGTGGCTCTTCGGCTTCATTATCATCGCTTCCTACACTGCTAACTTGGCTGCTTTCTTGACAGGTGATGCTCGGGAGGGAAGAGAGCCGTGGGAAGCGGAGGAGAAAGAGGGAGAGGCGAGAAATAAGATATTATTGCAGATCTTAACATATTTAGGATTGGAAAAGTAAACTAATATAGATTAAAGGAGCATATCCCTATTATTGGCTGGAAATTTTGAGGTTAAAAATTCGAATTATTTCTAAGTAAGAACTGGATTTGTATCTTTTATCTATCTGATTTGGGATTAGAAATTTTTCCTTGACTGCAACAACGAGGTCATAATAAGGAAAGAAATAAACATAAAATAAAATGAACTCAGTCAACTAAAGTCACCTTCCCGTATCATCTCACCTCACCTCACCTCACGTCACGTCATGTCATGTTACATCGCATCACGGCTCACTTCTCCCTCCACAGTGTCACGTTTGGACACCCCGATCGAGTCCCTGGATGATCTCAGCAAGCAGTACAAGGTGCAGTACGCGCCACTCAACGGCTCCTCCACCCAGACCTACTTTGAGCGAATGGCGTACATCGAACACAAATTTTACGAGTAAGTGATTCAGGAAGCGTCTGTCATTCTTTTAGGTAAGAGGGGTAAGCTGTTCTTCATAATATCTTACCCTCGACAGTTCTTCATAATACCTCACGCTTCATTCCATCTAGTTTCGCCAGTTCTTCATAATATCTCACTCTCGTCTAATCCTTCGCTTCTCAGAATCTGGAAGGACATGTCTCTGAATGACTCCATGAGCCCTGTGGAGCGAGCCAAGCTGGCCGTGTGGGACTACCCGGTGAGTGACAAGTACACCAAGATGTGGCAGTCCATGCAGGAGGCCGGGCTGCCAACCACCCTCGCCGGCGCCGTGGAGAGAGTGCGAAAGTCCACCTCCTCCAGTGAAGGTTTTGCCTACATCGGTGAGTCCTTGGGTTAGCCACAATGAGGGGATGGGCGAGGGAGGGTGTGGAAGACGAACGTGATTTTAAAAGTAGTGTGGCTAATGGACAGCAAGAAATGTCGAAGGTATGTGAAGGTAGAAGCAGAGGCGAGCGTGACTAGAGGGATGTCATGGAGGTTAACACTGGCCACTTACGAGTACCTCTGCACGGGTTTACTTTAGTCAACATAATGGTCACATTCAAGACACTTCTCTTATAACTCTATATAATCCATTTGGCTCTTTTCTTTACGGACTCGCATATGAATAGGATTTTTCTTTTTTAACTAATTTTTGTTTGTCCTTACATAGACATGAAAAAAATATACACTTCCTCATTCACTCGTAGTTAGTGGGCCACGCGCCGTTAGCTGGCCATGGAGGTCACGTGAGCAGTGAGTCAGTGGATAACATAGCATGACCTGCAGGGGAGGCCACGGAGGTCGGCTACATCACCCTGACCTCCTGCGACATGCTGTTGGTTGGGGAGGAGTTCTCGCGGAAGCCGTATGCTCTGGCGGTGACCAAAGGCTCGCCTCTCAAGGACCGAATGTCTGGGGCGTGAGTCACCGCATCCTTCACCATCACTGCCACCACCACCATCACCATCACTCAACATTATCCCCCAAAATTAAACCATTGTTTTGGAGATGTTTTTGAATGCGTTTTTTGGTTTTTGATAAGCCTTTGGTCATTTTTGAATGCATTTTTTGTCGTTCGTCTGACCACCTTTGGCTTGTGATCTGCATTTTGGAATTTTTTATTGGATTTGCATCTTGACGGGATTTTGTTATTTTAGTTTTCATTTTTATGTCAGCATTTTTTGAGAGGCCACAAGACAGTGCTGGTGACGCGGCGCGACGTGGCGCCAAGGCTGTGACTGGGCTGTAGTGTACATAATGTTAGGAATATCAGTGAGCTTGTATGTCCAGTGAGTCAGCCGCGTATTGCATTGTTATACTTCCCCGTGCATGTCACAGACACACACACACACACACACACACACACACACACACACACACACACACACACACACACACACACACATAGTAAAATAGAAAATAAGCTTAATTAAGTTACGTAAAATACTATACATATATATATAAACACACACACACTGGGGGAAGCAATGGCCAGGGCCTCCCACACGCCGGTCCTGTCCCTGACCGCCGCCCACGCCCTCAGGTGACGCCACAGACATCCGCTACCTGGAGCTGACCAGCTGTGACCTGCAGATAGTGGGTGAGGAATTCTCCCGAAAGCCGTATGCGGTGGCGGTACAGCAAGGCTCGCCCCTCAAGGACCAGTTTAACGATGCGTAAGTGTGGGTGCCTCTCCTTACCTGCCCCCTCTTCCCACCCACGCCTCAGTAATAACTCCCTCTCCCAGTCCTGGTCTGACTCACCACTCTGTGTTGTCCAGTAGTGACCTCGTCTAATTGATTGGCAGATTAATTGTTACTGTTCACTGTAGTATACAAAATAGATTTGTCCTTCCCACTCATCCCTGAACTGAGCCTCCTCTGGACCACTGAGAGTCTTGTGCTGGTGGATCAACGTCCCCTTCCCTGATTCCAACCAACTGATGCAGCAGCCCATCAGTCCACCTTAGGATATGCCGCGGGACTTTTCAAGCGTGCGACGGCATGAACATCAAAGCGTACGTTGAATGGATAAACCTATGTGTTTGTCGCCCAGTATGATAAACTCACGCTTTTCAGAAGACCCGAGAGGCTGAATAATCGTAATTGTGCGGATACGATCCCTAACACAGCCAAACAAGACCCTTTTTTTTCATGTCATTAAGATTAGTTAGATAAATATTTTTTCATTACCGTTAAAATTCTTATGTGACTAACTTCCTAGAGGCTAAAAGACGATGCAGGCAGCGCTACCTG
>CM035191.1:16606648-16635984 GCA_020233015.1 Callinectes sapidus
CAATGACTTATTTACAGAATTATCTATGTATTTCTTTCTTCATATGTTTGCTTATTTATTTATTTGTGTGTGTGTGTGTGTGTGTGTGTGTGTGTGTGTGTTTATCCTACAGTTTATAAAGTTTTATCGATAAATTTGAGATTAATCATTACACCATTAATGGTTTCTATTGTGTAATGGCCATATGCTGAAACTATCCTTTTGCAAGTGAACCTTCTTGATTATTTATTAACATAGCCTCACATGACCTGATGTTAATTTGTGTTGGAAAGGTTTCGTGGATAGAAAAGGTGTTAGCAAACCACCACCACCACCACCACCTTCAGCTGCTGAATCTTTACCAACTTCTTAATGTAAATTTTGACTCATATTTACAGCTCAACTCATTTCCACAGTACAGGTTACATAAAGATCTCAAATCATCTTCATTATCCATAAATATAACCATGAGTAGAAGAGAAAGGTTTTGGTGATTAGACAGTGTACATTGAGATTACACCAGCCAAGCCCTGTTTCACTGTATCAGCCTTTATGGCTTTATTTATGCTGGACATTTTATTATCTTCATATGTATTTAACAAGTTTTTAGATATGATTTGTGATTTAAGTACAAACTATATTGTGATGTATTTGTGTATTTGAAGCTCACTTTGAAACATGAAATGTAATTTTGGCAAACAACTACCTGCAAAATTAGTTCCTTTGAGTTGCTCAATACTATCATGAAAGTAGGAACAAGAGAAGTGTACATAGTGATATAAAAGATTAGGTGATATTAAGTATATAGCTATATCTGTGTTGATCACGAAAGTTAGCTCCTGTTGAAGCCACTAAACAAATTTATGATGAATACATATATATATATATATATATATATATATATATATATATATATATATATATATATATATATATATATATATATATATATATATATATATATATAAGCTAATTATAATCTTAAAACACATTTATTTGTACAGTTGCATTTTTCTCCAACCAGTACAGGCAGCATTGCCAGTCCTCCTTGATCTTATTGGTGCATCAGCCAGAACATGAAGAGACTGGTGACAATTGTTCAGGAGAAGTATTTTCTTGAGCCTCCACCACCTGAATATAAATAATGGTGATAGTTTGGTGCCTTTCTCTTGGAAGGCTTAGGTTTTTACATCAAAGTGTTTGAGGTTCATGCTTTTGTAAATGTTATGAAATGAAGAATAGCTTGTATTCTAAATAGATTCCTGTTATAAAGCAGTTGTATCATTCAGCGATGAATTGTACTCCCAGTGAAAAAAATCAATTTTGCAATTTTGTTTTAATTGGCTTATGTTGACATTACATCCAGACTGGCGATGGTTCCTGTAACAGTTGAAATGAATGGCAGCTGTACTAGATTGCTGTCGAGGTCAGTAACAAACAACTTATATGACTTTGACTAGGATACACTCATATGTAATAGTATTAGATAGACTATATCAATGATTCATTACAATCAATCTACAAAGGTTCCTGCAGTAAAGCTCACCTAAAAGTAGTGCATCAATATGTATGTCCTGGCAGCTATAGGGAATCTAGTCTGGAAGTGATTATCCAGTATACCTTATTTCTAGTCCAAAGATATCTGGTAGCTTTATGCCAGCAGTGAAAATTGTCATGGGCATACTATGTAATAATGCATAAATTTGTATGTGTTATATAACTAGGCACTCATCTCTCACTATAACATACATAATACTCATAGTGACTAGTCAGCCCACATACATGAAGCATTTAATCTCATAATAGAGGAACCATCAAGGCTATCTTGTCCTTCCTTGTGGATCATGATGGCACAGAATGTAATGTCATTGGTCTCTCACCTTGTGTGGTACAGATGCCTCCAAGTCAGGCAGCAGACAATGGTTTGTGCCAGGTGCTGACACTTGTTCCAGAGTGGCCTTTATTCCAGAATTTTAACGTTTTCCTAATACTTCATTGTTCAATAGACCATTATTATGTCTATAACATAAGAATTGTTCATAACACAACAGGCCTATACAAGATCTTGCTTCCTGACAGCATGCATTGTTATGAGAGTGTCACCAGTTGTGAATCTCAGGTCCTCAACATAGTTTTGATAGGATGGAATGTAATCTTGGTGCAGAGGAAAATCAAAGCAATGAATTAATCAGGACATTTTAAAGAAAAATCTTACAATCTTGACCTAAAGGTATAGATATACAATTATCATGATTTATAGATACAAAGTAATAATATTCTGATGACTCTGCTTAATAAATCCAGTTCACACATAGTAAAATCCCATTTTGATGGACTTGATGATATATTCATTTATTCATTTCATATGCTGATCCCAAAATAATGACTAATACCACCTGAGTTGCTGCAGATGCTGAGAGCTGCTCTCCCTACCTGCCCTGAGCTGTGTCGTACTCTGTGTTGTGTTCACATAGACAACTGTTTTCTTTGCAGTTGCTAACTGAAATAGAAGAGTACTCAGCAAGATATCTTATATCAAAGCTTGGACAATAGGTACATATGTAATGTGTATCTAATATTTATATAACTTTTGTAACAGTAAAGAATATGTTTATAAGATCCACAATAATGCGGTTTTGTTATGTGTTGTTCTAAATTAGAAAACAGTGTAAAGTTATAACTATATTTCAAAGCCATTTAACCTTATTGATTAATAAATAAATTCTATTAACAACGATAACTTAACTCAGCCTTACTGTTATTATTCCTCTATTCAGAAGTCTTGATTGGTATGATATCATTGTGTTGGTTCACAATATGCATATTATGTATGTTATGATATGGCACCATAAAAAATATCTGACATCCCAGCATGGCTGCCAGATGCTCTTTCATGTTATATGTCACCTCTGCAAGTCTTGGGAATCTTCATCCTATGAAACAGACAAAGGAATCACACTCTATAATCCCAGATTCATTGAGTATTTCCAATCTAATAGGAATTTCTAAAGGCAGAATATCTTGCAGATTGTGTAACTGAGTAGAATTTGACATGCAGGAATCTGACATAAAGTTGACTGGCTTGAGGTCTTTTCAGGAAGCATCCCTGAATTGAACCTGACCAAAAAAAGGCCACTTAGGCCCAGTTCAGTGTTGACAAGAAGCAGTATGCAGCACAAGTCCAAGCAGTGACTGAGTTCATGGATGGCAGAGGCATCCTCAAGTTCACCATCACCTCAGAGCCATTAGAAGAGATGCAGGAGACACATGACTGCCAGGACCTTGGGTGGGATATTCATATTAGTATTCATTGCTTGACTTTGTATGACTATCAGGTTTCATTCCCTTTGAAGTGTCTCTTCAGTCTTCACTAAATGCATTGTAGTCTCATTTTGCTTCTTCCCTTAATACTACAATTTTCCCTTGAGTGTTAGTTGGTTTTATACTATTGAATTATTCTTTTTATTTCTACAAGGAAGACAACTAGATATAATGAAAATGCACACTTATTAGAAACTAATGTCTGTCTATACCAGATGAAATAGTTTTGATTTGTTGGAGGATTATTAGTGCAACACAACAAATTTTTAGGTAATTAAAGGATTTCCTCCCACAGGTAAATTATTTTCAGCATAAAGCAAGGAAAACATAAGATATGGTGGAGGGAGAACTGGCTGTGGAAAGTTCAGAAGATGGCAGTCAGATGGGAGTAATGAAGGTGACTGTTGCTTACATATTACACAAGCATTTGAGAACCTTGGCAATTGTCTTGAATGCATAGCTAGTCATTTTTGTTCACTATATACAGGACAAGAAAAACAATGAATACAGTTGTATAGTGTGTAATTCTAGTCTGGAAAAGATACCATTTCTAAATTTTTTTAAACAGATATGTGTATGACAGACACCTGAGAAGTGGACAGTTTTATTACTGCACACATAATATCCTTAGTGTAAAAGTTACTGTTGCATTAAGTTTTAACTTAATTTGTTTCCCCTTTTTCCCTTTGCTTTTTATTTTGATGAAGCTACACTTCGGCATTTCTAAGTGGAACAATCCAAAAGCCTTTTTAATCAAGAGAGAGAGAGAGAGAGAGAGAGAGAGAGAGAGAGAGAGAGAGAGAGAGAGAGAGAGTGTGTCACAAGAGGAGTTATTACTACAATAAAGAAAAAAAAGAAAGTGGGTAGAGACGAGCGAGTCTCCATGAGTCAAGGTAACAATAATGTGTGCGTGAGGCCTACCTGCGTATTGGTGATATCTGCACTCATAGCAGTATATCAGTATAGGTAGTGGATAAAATCTTGTATTGGGACATGCTATGATGTATCTACTTGGCTGACTACTGCAATGCGTATCTATGTATTTTTTACTGAAGATGGCGTTCCTCCTAAAAAGTTACAATAGGTAGGACATAATTGAATATAAAAAAAACAACAACACTTGAAGTGTGTGTGTGTGTGTGTGTGTGTGTGTGTGTGTGTGAAAAATATCCAGTCTCTCTCTCTCTCTCTCTCTCTCTCTCTCTCTCTCTCTCTCTCTCTCTCTCTCTCTCCGAGTGGCGCTTTCATTTGGTGTGTGCCACATAGCATCACCAGCTACGCCACAGCTACGCCACTTCTCTTTTAACTATTCATAATTTCTTGGTCACACATACATTTCTTGAGAGAGAGAGAGAGAGAGAGAGAGAGAGGGGGGGGGGGGGGGACACAAGTCTGCAAGTTACCGCAGCAGCGGCCTTGCAGTGTTCCCTTGTCTAACTGGACTCCACCGTTAGCTCGAGTATCCTGATAGCCTTGGCTTTTAGGGCAGGAACTACCACTTTGTACACGCACTATAGCCTATTCATTTCATATATGTATGCTCATTTGGATATCCACCCAAGGCGCGGTACTTGCGTATTTCTTTGCAACGTGTGTAATCTATTGCATAAAGATTAGTGAATTTATTGTGTTTCGAAACATATTTGAAAGTAAGTAGCAGACACACCTTCAGCAGGAAAGTTCAATTTAGTAGAAACTTCCTCTGCTGCGGTGCATGGTGACGCGGACGAGTGGTGACGTCAGAGCCGAGCCTCCCAGCGGCGGGCTGTGGTTGGCGCTCGGAGGATCAGCTGGCAGTCTCACCACCACCGCTGAGAAGAGCAGGGGTGTGTCGAAGATCGTGGGGAGCATTCGTGAGGAAGATGGAACCAGATAATCGTGACAGGTGCCTGTGGAGGCCAGATGGCAGGAGAAAGACGAAAATGCACGAGTTCCTGGAGACAGTCAACAGAAAGTATGGCAAAAACTTGAGTAAGTACAGAAAGAGAAGCCTTGTTCTGTAATGTTTACACTTGGCAGGTGAGGGAGGCATGTGGGATGGTTAGCGCTGTTGCAAAGCCACTTCCGTAACCTTTGGCGCGGAATACAGTCAGTTCTAACATGTGTATATGCTGCATGTTTTTCCAAATTAATACATTAGTAATATTTTGAAATGGAATTGTTCAGGTAAATATGAGTTTGGGTAATGTGTATTGTATTAGGAGTGATCTTGTCCCTTCTACCTAGACAACGATTAGCGGATACCCTGGAATTTTCTTCGGGAAGAGTTTGAAGTTTGAACACAAAGGTTAAGTGTGAAGATACAGTGACGAATGTTTTTTTCTCGTGTGTGTTGGCGATATATACGAGAGTACTTCCTCTTGGCTTGGTGAGGAACGGTCTAATTACTTTTATTATTGTGGCTGTGATACTTTAAATCCACAATACCAAATCAGGAATGGACAAACAAGATACGGAGAATGATTTTGATATGACGAAAATGTAGGTTAGGGAAGACGTGAGATGTTGACTCGGAATTTATCGTCTTCATAAAAGCTCCCAGGGGAGAACCATGAGATTTTACGGTGTCATGCTTGTTATTTATATTTAAACAAACAGCCATACAGCACGAGCGTCTGTGGCGTCATCTCTGCTTTCGTAACTTTTTTCATTGTTTCTCTGATCGGCGGTTGGCTACTTCAGTGGGCTTTTTTTGTTTTATTTTTGTTTATCTGTCGCTTGCAACACCGTCATTGACTCCCATCCTTTGTATTTCTGCCGCGATTACATTTCTTCATGTCACTATGAGTTCTTCAATTTCCTTCAGCTGCTCTCTCTCTCTCTCTCTCTCTCTCTCTCTCTCTCTCTCTCTCTCTCTCTCTGCCACGTAAGACCCGGACCAAGACCTACCACGTCGTCCAGAACGAAACTGCTCGAACCAGCGTCCGAACTTATAAAATACCAAACAAAACAGGAACAGAAGGAGCGAGGGATATGAAATAACGCGTTTTCATCCAATGGTTAGTTCAAATTAAGTGTACATGAATTCATATGATTTATTTTACTGCTATATTATTCGTTATATAGATCCAGACAAAAAAAAATAATAATAAATAAGGAATGTAGGTTATTTCCATAATACCCGCAATACATACCATATACTTTGAATTTGAGAGATTGATGAATTTGAAAATATAATTGATAACACATACTTAGCCTGTGTTGGGTGGTAGGAAGGCACACAACTTGGCCTGCTGCTGGTGTGGTCTGCCTTGAGGATATAGGATAGGATTTGCTTCATCTCTTATCTTTCCCGAGTCATGTGTCTTGCCATTGCTCACTTTTGTCATTATTGTGCTAAGAGGTCTAGTCATTAGAAAGGCTTGAATAGATGACCTATATATGTTGCCCTTAGACTATAGTAATGTCTGTGGTCATGGTCGTTGAATTGTGAGAGGACGGGTGGGAGAGGGAGGGGAGGAAATCGCCAGCGGTCCTTGAACGTGGCGGACAATGAGGAAGTGTTGAGAAAAACACCTTTCCTGTTGATGTGTGGAAAATTGAGGTGGTGGGCAAGGTAACTGAAAAGATGATGTGAGGAGGGTTAATTTAAAGAAGTTAGAGTCACTTAAACCTTCTTTGGCTGTCTTCTTAAGGGATATAAACTTGTTATGAAGAGAAAAATGTAGCGAGGCAAGAGATTGCGAAATATCTGTGCGTATCATATGTATGAAGCGCCCGGCTCCTGTGTCAACATTTCGAGTTGCAGCAGAAGAAACAGGCTGAATCATCGTGAATTGAAGAATGCACTGCATATCATTAAGTTGCATTGCCAGGTTGGCTTGCTGTTAACTTACACACTCGCTTATATTTTCCATTAACTTATAATTCCACCTTCCTTTCTCTCAAGTGGATCTCTCTCCTCTCCTTTCATCCCCTCCTCCGCCCCACACACATATTCAATCTCCTTTGGTTGCCTCTTTTGCTGTTGCTGCTACTGCTGCATCCCCCGCTGTGCTACTCCAGTGCCTAAGTGCTATTTGAGAAGCTACCATCGCAGAGCTGCTACTGCTGTGGTAGTATACAGGTTATGTCTTGAGTATAAGATAAATAGTACGGGTACAGCTGATTATTAATTTTACAATGCGCAAAAAACAGGTTGACCTTGAGTGAGTTAGACCTCTCCCTCTGTGAGACTCCTGCCAGGGTTTATTCTCTGGTGAAGAAGTTTATTGTTATAAGAAAAGATAAATAATTATATCGTTCTCTCATATGGATTTGTATTTATGTATTGTCTCGTTGTAGTGAAAGAGGAGATGCAATACAGTAATCTCGCGCGTGCACGCACGCACACACACACACACACACACACACACACACACACACACACACGTTTTCTATCAATTTGCTTTGTGTATGTTTTCTTTTTTCCAAAGGAGACAATTTGATACCCCACAAGTTTAGGTCTGCGATCACATAATTCATTTCTTAAGACACCGTTCTATGATTTTTCCATACATTATACCAGGGCACAAGACCCACTCGATAACCCTTCTGTCACATGTATTGGTGGGCAAAATATTTCTTTTTATAAAATGCTGTTGGATGATCTTTGTTCATTGATAAGGGCGTGCGTTGCGGACATGACATATAAAGGGGTAAAATACATCATTCATATACCCCTTTTCGTACAATTTTCTTTATATCTGGCACTCGTCCTTTGGCGCCTTTGGAGTAGTAGGAAAGAACCTCATTATTCAAGGAAGAAAACAAATTGGAGAGTGAATAAACCTATTTTGTGTGATGCGATGTGAAGATGTTAACAAAACTCTTTTCACTGCACAGATGGCTACCATGAACTGTACCAGTGGTCCATTGACGAGTACAAGGATTTCTGGGAGACGTGGTGGGAGTTCGGAGGCTTCGTGCACTCGTCACCGCCCAGCCAGGTGTTGGAGTCCGACGTCAGCATCACACAAGTGCCACGCTGGTTCCCTGGGGCCAGACTCAACTTTGCTGAAAATCTCCTTCGCTTCAGGGATGACAAAGTGGCCATCTACGCTACAGGTATGTGCTGTTACCGCATTTAGGGTTTGACCTTGGCCAATTGTTTCAGGCTTCTCAAGAAATTTCTAATCATTACCAGACACTGATTAAAAATGTTTAGAGTTGTTGTTGTTGTTGTTGTTATCACCATCATCATTAACACTGATCATTAATATTGTTTTATTATTATTATTATTATTATTATTATTATTATTATTATTATTATTATTATTATTATTAACAATCTATATTGGATGTAAGGCAGCAGGAAGTACATGGAGGTCCCCTTTGCATTTTATGTGCTTTGTTTACCTTATTTTCTATATCGCTTCGAGATGCTTTCTAATAGCACAAGAAAATTAAGATTCATTAAATGCCCATAATATTTCCTGCAGGGGAAGGTCAGCCGGGTATTAGTACTATTACTTACAAGGAACTTTACCGCGTGGTTGGAACGTTCAGCCGGGCATTGCAAGGCCATGGAGTGCAGAGTGGCTGCCGTGTGGTGGGCTACCTGCCTAACTGCCCTGCTGCCATTCAGGCCATGCTTGCCTCAGCAGCCATTGGAGCCACATGGAGTTCCGCCTCACCAGACTTTGGAGTTACTGTAAGAACTTTCATTATGGTGAAATGCTCTACAGTATTAAAACCAGAATTTTAATAGCACACTGAGTTTTACAAGGTTATTAATTAGCCAAATTGTACTTGTTTCAGTGTGGAACTTTTCATGGAATATCTCAATTAATGCATTACATGATACTTGTTCTTTTGTTGTGTGTAATTTACATGTATGTATTTCTGTGTATAATTTTGATTGATAATTGTTTTCTGTCCCTTAATGATGCCAACTCTTCAACACATTTCATATGTTAGTTGGTAGATAAAAGATTTTTTTTTCTTTTACCTAAAGTATATAAACACAGAGCACTGTCTGTCCACAGGGTGTGCTGGAGAGGTTCACACAGATAGAGCCCAGCATCCTCTTCTCAGTTGAGGCTGTGGTGTACAACGGTAAAGTGCATGACCATTTGGCAAAGCTGTCCCAGGTGGTAGGAGGCCTCAAGTCCCTAAAAAAAGTGGTGATAGTGCCTTTTGTACACAAGAAGAGTGAGATTGATATATCTGGCATTCCCAATAGGTAAGCTGATCAGCTAGGTTACTGGACTTGTCATCAAGTGAGTAACGAATATACAGGTTTTACAATGCTGCATTCAGTATCGTATCGGATTTCACTTTGTAGATTTCTGCAGATTTCTGAAAACTTTATTTTTAAATTTCAAATATTGTTATAAAGTATGAGGAAGTAATTAGGACCAATACAAATATTTATCTCCAACAGCATTTTCCTGGATGACTTCTTGAGGGAATTTGAAGGTGATATGAAGATAGAATTTGAACAAGTGCCCTTCCACCACCCACTGTTCATAATGTTTTCGTCTGGGACAACAGGGGTGCCCAAGTGTATGGTGCATTCTGCTGGGGTAAGTTACATTGTTTGGCATGTTCTGAAGTACGTATAAAGTTTCACATTACAAACTCCTCTTTAAATGTTGCACCATATCTTGAAGGATTATACCAAAGATGTGTCTTGGATTTACATGATAGTTCAATATGGAATCTGTATCATGAATGAGAGAAAGCATCCTAAGAACTTCACTGGTTATGCCTATGGCCTTTGAAGACATCCATACCAATATTCAAAGGATTTCGAAATGATTACTTAGTAAATTTTTATCTTTGTATTCGTAACTATTGATTGTGTTGAAAGAATAAAGGTATTACTTAAGATTTTAAAAAGAATTTACCATGACAAATTGAAGTTATGATGAGTACAGTGCATGACTTGTGTGACTGAACCACTCTGGTCCTTTTTCTACAGGGTTCTCTAGTACAGATTGCTAAGGAACACGTGTTGCATTGTGACCTCTCACGAAATGATGTTTTCACCTACTATACAACAGTAAGTGCTGCTTCAAGTGGGATCTGTAAGAAGCGAGCTATCATGAAGAAGATTTGCTGTAGTTTCTTGCTCACATATTAGAATTATGCAGTAGATTTTGTTGATTTTGCTTATGCTACATGATGATCTTTTTCAAAAGAAGAGGATAGAATAATTAGAAAAATTACTATTCTTTTCAAGTTTTATATTGTACAAGGAGCATGAGCTGTATGGCAGATTCATGTTGTCTGAAGCACATTTAGAGTATGAAAGGTTTTCTCATCCCTTGTTATATACAACAATAATGATCAATAATTTTGCAGCAGCTGCAACCAGTCTATGGTAATTTACTCTTGTAATGAATGTCCAATTTTCAAAGAAAACTGTCTGTTTTCCATACAAATTTGTAAAAAGAACTTAAATGGTACAGAGTAAGGGGACTAGAAACTCCATCCTGAAATGTCCTGTGTATTTCAATCCTCACATTGAAAGACTCGAAGGAACACAGCATAAAAACAAATGGAAGGAAATATGTTAGTCCTCTTGAAACTGTTTAGCAAGATGTGATGTTTCTTATTCAATTCACTTACATTGAATGCTCATCGTTATAAATACACGATGTATACATGCATGTATGTTTATACATAGACAGGATGGATGATGTGGAACTGGCTGGTAGTTGGGCTGTTCTCTGGATGCTCTCTGCTTCTGTATGATGGCTCACCTCTGGTCCCAACACCTACCATTGTCTGGGACCTGGTGGACAAGTTAGGTGAGTTTAAGTGTCTCTTTATTACTTGATATAACTTGATTTCTCATCTGGCATCTACCAGAATGAAATCATAAATAAAACCTATTTTTTTATCATGTGCAGTTTTATGCATAGTTCTTTCAAGTCTATGTGTGAGAACATACTTTCCCTGCTTACTGCACTGTGGTACCATTACTGCCACTGATTATGAAAGAAAGCTTTACAGACTTACTTATCTCAACACCTTACATATTTGCTTCTTATGTAGGTGTGACAGTCTTGGGAACTGGAGCAAAGTGGCTGGGAGTGCTGGAAGAGAAAGGAGTGAAGCCACGTGAGACACACAACCTCTCTGCACTGAGAGCCATCCTCTCTACTGGCTCTCCTTTGCCTCCCAGATCATTCAAGTATGTGTACAGAGATATCAAGGAAGACATCATGCTTGGCTCAATTTCAGGTGAGTTGAATTATACTACATTCACTGTAGAAATAAAGGGAGGATTGGTCTCCATGTTATACTCATGATATTCACTATTTGTCTTGACTCACTGTATTAGCTATGAATGTGTTTGTTGCTAGGATACCATTTGTCAATCCTTTATAAGTCCAGCATCTCTGCAGTTAGATGTAGGCGGTATGTACAGCACACTTAATACGCAATCCTTTTATGTATTTACTTACTATGTAACCTATTGGGTATGGAATACTGTGTGGTTTTGTGATTTCTACGATTAAAAAACTATTATTTTTTTATATTGTCGAGTGTTCTCTTTTCTTGTTTCTCTCTTGTATTTAGATTCTCTTCTTTAACAATAATCTGAATATATTTTCTTCTGTTTTCTAACAATTTATAAATTGTTGTCAAGTCATTGATAGTGTGGGTGGAAGCAAAAGATTTCATGCATCATCTTAGTGCTTACCAGTTAATTTTTTCAGGAGGGACAGACATAATTTCGTGCTTCATGGGTAGCAACCCTAGTCTACCAGTATATGAAGGGGAGATTCAGAGTCGCAACCTGGCAATGGCTGTTGAGGCCTGGAATGAGAATGGCCAGCCAGTGTATGACCAAAGTGGGGAGTTGGTTTGCACCAGACCTTTCCCCTCTATGCCTACTCACTTCTGGAATGATGATGGAGGCATTAAGTATACAAAGGCCTATTTTTCATCGTAAGTAAGAGTCGTGAGATCTAGTTAGCATCTTGTCTATTAGGTAACTCTGCAACATTCCAGATAACTGTTTCTCCTTCAGTGTCATTCAACTGTTCCTATCATCTATAATGAGCATTGGCAGTCTATCCTTTTCTTATTATCTAAACTGGAAACTTCACATTCCATCTCTTGCTAACTATGAAGTTCAGCATTGGGAGTTGTCTCATCCAGTTTTTGTGCCCTCCAGCTGCTTTCTTTGTATAGGGGTCTTGTCCATCCCTATACAGATTGTGCTTTTAGACAGGATGGAATCAAAAGCTTTTCATCTTATCAACTCCTTTCCTGTGACTTACTGTCTTGAGAGAGCCTGACGTTTCCCTTACAAAGCTGTGATCACTGATCTGGTATTCTTCAGGTACCCCAACACATGGACTCATGGTGACTACATCATCATCAACTCAAGGACTGGTGGCATCACCATGTTAGGCAGGAGTGATGGGACCCTCAACCCCAGTGGTGTTAGATTTGGCAGTGCTGAAATATATTCCATTGGTAAGCATAGTCTGACTATTTATTTTCTATTTAAACATTCTAGACTTTTTATGAGAATTTACAGGTTAAAACCCGTTAAACCCTGAAAACTGACCCATCAGGGAACCATTAGCCTGAGTGGAAGTCCTTTCTACTCTCAAGACTTTGGCCAGGATTCAAACCCATACACCTAGGACCCCTTGGAGTTATTTATAAGAAACAGACTAATAATTTCTACTATCATATCTATTATGATAAATAATCAGTTGATAGAGATCAAACCTTAAAGATTTATCTGTTTTCTCTCTTGAATTAGTTGAACAGTTTGAGGAGGTGAATGACAGTGTGTGTGTGGGCCAACGGAATAAGGCTGGTGAGGAGCGAGTGGTTCTCTTCCTCAAGCTGAACAAAGACGAACAACTAACTCATGAACTCACTCGTCGTCTGGCACAGTCCATTCGTGCCCAGCTGTCAGCAAGACATGTTCCCTCAGTTGTGCTTCCCATCAGTGATATACCAGTAAGTATAAAACTGTGTCATACTTTGCAACGCTATTTTGTGACTTTTTCCAAGTGCTAATTTTGTTTTGAATGTTGTAGTTTAGATATAAATGCAGTAATATGGTCATTTGAACAATCTAGATATTCTCTTATTTGTTAGATTTGAATAGAATAGTTAGGGAATATGGAATGAAGAAAAATAATTTCTTGCCAAGTTTTACCTAAGTATTTGTATATATGTATGTATCTATTTTACTTTCATGTTTTAGAAACTAGTCAAGAGTAAAGGAAAATGATAAAGAAGAGCCCACTCGCAATGCCATTAAAAATGAAAGAAATCAAATAAATTAAAGAACTATATTTTTTCAGTACCTTTTTCAAAATTAATCATCCTAATATTTATGTTATATATTTAAACTGGGATATTCTTTAAGTATGGTTTGATGTGTTTGCAGTACACAGTCAGTGGAAAGAAGGTGGAGGTAGCAGTGAGGCAGGTCATACAAGGGCAGGTGGTCAAGAACAAGGCTGCCCTTATCAACCCAGAGTCCCTCAGTCTTTATGAAAACTTGCCTCAGTTGCAGGGTTGGTAAGTGTTTGGCCAGACAGGAGACTGAGAATCATCAGTAACCAATGTTGTTTGTTGAGTAATAGTTAGAGTACATGTGCAGTCAAAACTTATGGTGTATATAGTGTCACACTGGGTGAATCCTAGCAAAGTTTGATGTGCTGTACTCTTCCTTTCTTTGATTTTGTGATTTTGTATGGTGCTCAAGTTGTATATATATATATATGAGTTCTGAGAAGTTCTTATGATTAGGGTTAAAGTTGGTTTAATTTTTGTAATGCATACGTAATCATAGTAACATAGAGTTGGTTGTGAAGTATATACATACAGTAGTATATGTAACTTTATAGAATAGCTGGTTTTTAATGTTTATTTTTCTTAATATTTGCAACATATATTTGTTAAAGTTTCACACCATTATATATATACTGCAAATGCTTTATATCAGTAAAGAATCTAAAGTATAGAAGATATAGCACATATTATAAAGATAGTAGTAAGTACTTCAGATACACAATGGTTGATATGAATCAGAATTTTGCATACATATTTTGCACTTTTCACTAATGTGCCAAAGAAGGAGACCAGCTAAGTTGTGAAAAATATTTAGAACGTGCAACAACTGTGAAGTTGTGCTTATTGTGTTAGTGTATGCATTTTTGGTTTTCAACTGAGACATAGGTGAGCTTTTAGGAAGATGTGCTCTCTCTCTCTCTCTCTCTCTCTCTCTCTCTCTCTCTCTCTCTCTCATTTACAAGTACTTGTACATTTAGATATTTCATTATTATTCCAGTATCTTTTGGCCTTACCTCTGTCTCTTCCACTTCCCAGAATTGTGTCTTTGATTCAGATGAAGAGAACATAGAGAATCTATAGCTAATTCATTATTATCTCCCTTTACTGTACTTCTTATAATTTTGCATTTACTTTTCCTTTTTGTACCTTTGTTTTCTATATGATGATCTGCATTGCAACCAACTAGATAGATCTATATTTTCTGTTTCTCAGAATCGAGTGAAAATTAATTTTAATGACAATCTCATCATTTTAGCACTAATATATGTAACATTCTTATGGTCTGATGACTTTTTATAACTGTTATGATTTATATACCTCTCATAGTTTCAAAGAAATATGAGGGTGCAGTGCCAATTTTATAGGTGCTGGACCCCTGCAGGCCCTGACAAAAGCCTGCCATTTCCTTATTGTTTCTGTACGTGTCATTTCATGTTTGTATTCACTATATAATCATCACCATAAAATAAATATAACTTTCAAGCAAATCAAGAAGAAAATCATATGCAGTATTTCATCAGTTTAAAATTAAGACTAATCGAATCACTTCTCATGCATAACTTTTCATTAAGTATACTTCCATTTATGAGATGTGTTTCATTGTTTGAATTTTACTGATTTCACAAGACGAAAGAAAGTTAATATGACATGCTGAAACACGTGGAGGGTGGAGGGTGCCTGAATTCTTTTATGGTATAGCGAGTACTCTGCTGAACTGGGTAATGTTTTCTCTCTCTCTCTCTCTCTCTCTCTCTCTCCTTTTTTGTTTAAATGCTTACACTAAGTTGAGCCTTGGGCTCAGAGGATGTTTAGTGAAGTGAGTAGCTATGTTTATTGTTTTCCCAGTCTCAGTAGTTGTAAGGGTGCTGGATACTGTCATCTGGAAAGCAATAAAGTCCACTGTCATCTGGAAAGCAATAAAGTCCACTGTCATCTAGAAAGCAATAAAGTCCACTCTTTAATTCAAGTGTTTGTGAAAAGATGTGGAGATGGGTGGCTTGTCTTTTGTTGTTCACAGAGGGCAGTAGTTCACATAATTATACACTCCTCACAAAGTATAAGAAGCCTGTTCTCTTGAAGTGTGGACGATCGTTTCTTTCCCATTGAGCGTGCTTTATGTGATATCTATATGTATTTCCCTTCCCTATTGGTGGGTTAAATAGGGTGGCAATCTCGAGGTGTTTTATAGAAGAAAATCTGAGTTACAGCCAGTCTTAGAGGCTGCAAAAGGCTATAAGATCCCTGTAAGTGGTCGTACACACACACATATATGCATGAGTTACTGATCAACTGCAATAATACCTTTTATGTGAAGTAAAAATAGGCCTACATAAACTTTAGATATAGCATTTTGCAGAAATAAGAGAGAATAAAATGCTTCGCTTATGAATTTGCTTGCATGAGAACCCTATGGTAGAAAATGCAACAGTATTCACAATCTTGGAATCTCAATAAACTACTATTACATAGAAAGGAAATGAAATCTTGTTAAAGTACAAGTATACTATGTATTGTCTTGAGAGCTTGTACAACAAATTAATCATGCCTTAATGTACATGTTCATATCATGACAAACAATACCTGTTGTAATCTCATCTTATTCAGAAATATTACAAACCAATTTCATTTGACTTTTCATCCTTTTCATTGGTTAAAAAGGTGGAGGAATAAAAGAAACAAAGTAGCACTGTTGTGTGTTGATTGATCCCTATCCTCAATACAATATTCTTTACAAGAGGAGGAAAACATGTACATTAATTACATGTGTAAGTTTAAGAGGTGATCTGTTAAAAATAAAAATAAGCAATATATCAATTAAGGTGATAATTAAAAAATCTTAATGGGACCAGAAGTAACACTTAATTGATAAAGATTAAAAGAAAAAGCCGACTGAAATTGACTGTTACATGAAGGAAATGGTGATCAGCACATATTTGCCAAACATGGGAGTCTCTCAAGATGCAGAAGAATAACAATAGCACCATGCTTTTCTTGTGAGCTCTCCCTGCTGAAGAGAGAAGCTTATCAGTATTTATACTTTCCTCTCATTTTCTTGTAATATTAAAGCAATACAATCTGGTATATAAAGGAGTAATAGGGTAAGGAAGAATGGGATATATATGCACCTTAAGGCATAGCAATTTATATTTGCCAACCTGTTCATTTGTACATTCACACTTGTATAGTACATGTCACTTCAGTTAGTATCCAACTTCCCAGTCAAAGACATGATTGACTGGCTGGCCACTAATGAAGTTCTTGTAATTCATGGAGAAGGCTTCACTAACATCTTGAGCACGACTCACTCCAGCAGAATGGGGAGTCAGCATCACCTGAAGGGAATTGTATGGCCATCAGTTTGAGGATATGAGGGAGGGTTAACATTAAACATATATCTATAAGAGCTATAAAGATCTTACGACCACTGGAGTAGTCCTGTGATGATATCACCGATGTGGCAGGTGGCCATTCTTCCTCAGGAAAGGCTTGTGAATCGGGCATATATGGTGATGGAGTGGATGTTACTCAAGTTATTTTAGTTCAAGTTTTAAGTTCTAAGGGGTTAGAACCCATGCAGCCCTTGCATCCCTCACTCCAAACCCAGAGTGCATCACTCTACCTAGTGAAGCAATGAAGTAATCATGTACCTGATTCTGTAGTTCCACATCTTCCTATGGCTAAAAATATTTGAAGAAATATAAGACACCTCCAAAACTGTATCAGAATACTCTTTGCTCACTTTTTAGGAACAACATTAAACTTTCCTGTATTAACCTTAATGAATTAAGTTTATGGAGTCATGAGTAAAATAAGATTACAATGTAAAAAGCATAATGTTTTTCTTAAATTTCTTTTTTGAGATCTCAGAAAATCACCAAATCTCTTTAGAAATCACTTGGCATCTAATATGAATGAAGTTTTACACAATGTGAGATATCTAATTTTGCTAGTTAGATCACTGATAATCCAGGAAAATGCATTATTAGTCTCACTTGAACTGAAAATTCCTCCAAATACTGTACTTATTAGATTTATTTTACATAATTATCCATCACCAGCAATAGGATGAAGAGTATTACATTGATAATGTACCTTTGGGTGTTTCCAGAGGCCACTTTCTTTAGGCAATGGCTCTACTTCAAAGACATCCAGTATGGCTGCTGACAGCCATCCAGAATCAAGAGCTGTGATTAAATCTCCTTCACTAATGACATCACCTCTTCCAATATTGATGAATACTGCATCCTTTCTGTAAATATTACCAACAAATAAATATTACACAGATGCAATTCAAACTGCAAGTTTTAGACAAATAATAAGCCTCAGAATATCAACCATATAGTAAATAGGCAAATACTTGGCATGCTTTAAGGCATTTCTGCCCAGCATTCCTCTGGTGTCTGGTGTAGATGGCATAACATTTACAATGTAGTCACATTGCCCCAGAAATTCATGCAGTTCTCCAGTGTGCCTGGAAAATAATATATTGCTTATTTTCATAATGTGCATCATTAGTAACAAAGTTAACAGTAAGGTTTATCTTAGTTATTTGTCTTTTGTAATTACTGAATAATATAGGTAGAATTATGACCTGATACAGCTACTCCACATTAACAGCATAAAATGTGACAGGGATACTGAAAAACTCTCATCACTACTAAAACCTTATGAGAGGAGAGGAAATATCCCCACCACATTTTACTTGATCAATGTTCATCATTGCTGTGATAGAACTGATAAGTTCTGAGTGTATTCTATGTAATGTTATCTGCTTTAAGTTAAAATACAAAGATGATACTGTACCAGTATTTGTCTACATTCTTTGACGTGCGTTCAGGAGATGGCACAGTGCGAGTAAATGCGTGGACTTCAGAGTGGAATGCCTTTAAACTCCTGGCAACTAAAACAAGTATACATATGTTAGGTGTATTATTCACGAAGGAATGCTTACTTCACTACAAGAGCATTTTGATTTTGAAAGGCATAGGCTAAAAATGCTCACTTTAGTGCATTGTTACATTATCAATAAAGACGTTTTATTATTTATTGATCATAACTATCTGTGACATATTTTTGTCCTCATGGTTTCATAAACAATTTTAACATAGTTTTGGTGATAAAGTATAAAAGAATTCAAAACTTGAAGATTGTGGTAGAGCTTAAGAATATAGTGCAAAGTGGATGAAACAGGAGGAGGAGGAAGGTGTCAGGAGTAATGTGATTAGAAAGATCCTGCAAAAATAGAAAGTATACAAGACTGTAGAGATGCTGACCATGTTGTATAGTGTGAAGATAGTACCTATCATGAAAAGCCAATAAGCAAAATTGGTAGCAGCTGAAGTTAGCATCCCATGATTTTCTCAAGGAATAATGCAGTTGAGTAAAATCAGGAATTGATACATCTATGCAATGCATAATGCAAGTGATTTTGTGCTTGCTATGGGTGTGACTGCTCAAGACTAAACATGAAGAAGGTGATCCACTGTGATCCCAGGATAATGAAAGAACTCATAACTGGATAGACTTCCATCTGCCTGTTTCTCATGGTTGCTTGCCAATATTTTACAAGATCTAGAAACTTAAAAAGTTGTCTCCCATGTCCTCTACCACAGGAAGGAAAAACAGAAAATCAAGGATGGTAGGATTCCAAAGTCAAACACTTCTGAAAGGATAAACTATGACATGGAAAAATGTTAAGGAAGTAGGGAACAGGCAGCTTTGATATATCTATCAAGAGAATTTAGATGACAAGTGCAGAGAGTACTTAATCTTACCTTCTTTGCCAATGTTGCCCATGCCCAGCACACCCACTGTCAGTTCCTTCAGACTGCGGTAATATGCGATTTTACCCGTGTGTTGCCATTCACTTTTCAGCTATGTATAAGGAAATATTTTCAGATTAATGAAATATGTTTTGGTAAAACCGGTTTTATACATATATTTCATAAAACTGTACATGCAGGTTTTCTATATAGAGCAAAAGAATACTGGATATAACCTGATATGACAGGTGAATGACTTGTGAAATGGTTCTGGAATAAAAATAGTTAGAGGGGTTAAAAACTTCTTTGCAGAACATAAGCCCCCTTAATCAGTGTGATGATAGGTTTGATACATGTGAATTCACATTATGAAATACTTTGCACAATATAATCCTAGTATATAGTGAACATGTACCTGGTGTATAGTATAATGTTTGATAGATGTACCAGAACTATGAAACTGTCAAAGGACTTGATGCAGTGGTTCATATGTCTGATCATGAACCTGCAGGCAACAAAAGCATACGCTTATATATGTAAGTTTCATGACTGACAGGGTTTTCTTCATCATGGAGTGATTTACCTGATACTGCCGGCAATCAAGCCAGCCATGTTCATGAATCAGAATCCAGCCCACTGTGTATTCTGCCATAAGCTGACTGAAGGTGTCATTAGCCATGCGGGATACAGGGAAGGCTGGGCGCTGAAAAGTTGCTCTACTTCTTATTGTATAGTACTGTATACACATTTACTTTGAATTCTATTTGCAGTAATATGTTATATTTATGATATGTATTAATTTTTTTTTTTTACACTAGGCTACTTTATGAAAAATCTATTCCCATTACACTTCAATAAAACAAATTTGTCATTTCAAGCAAAATAATATAAAGGCACTACATCATCAACATTTAATCTAACGTTAGATCTCTAACCTTTTCCGGATTTCTTAGAAATGCTTCCACTCCAGCCCATGTTCCCTGTGCCCATTTTACTTTTGGTAGTTTATCTGAAATCTGAAAAATATAATGATGTAATAGCATACAGATTCTGAATATATTGCACATATTGTCACCATCTTAAACCTTTATTAATGGATAATAACCTGGAAGCAGATGGAAAATGAATGTTAATATAGAAAGGCCTTGGTAGGGAGGAGGTATAGAAATTAGGAACTATGCGCAAATGGAAGAAGCTACAATTGTGGATGAAATTATCCCAACAATATTGAAGTACAGTGAACCTTGCTTACATCAGACCCGAAAAAGCCGGATATTGGGATATCGGATAAGTTGGACACTTTCAGGATTTGTTTTTTATATTGTATCTTAAGTGAATTGTGTTTTTCCCCCCTTTCAATAATTTCCAGCCACTAGGCTTATATACTTGGTGTCCTGCTGAGTCAGTCCTACATACTGAATGTCATACAGGTACAACATACATGTTAGAGTTGCATTACACTTGCACATAAATTTGTAAAAGACGACAGGTGACACACAAAAGGTTGATTACATGATTTTTGTACCTCAGCCAAGATGTTGTTGTCCACAAGTATCACCTCAGCATCTTGCAGGGCAGTTATTTCTTCATCATAAACTTTCTTATTATATTTTTCTTCAACAGTACCTGATGAAAAAAAAGAAAAGAAAAAAGAAACATTTTTGTTTTCTCAAATGGACAAACTGCAGACACTTCTTTAATCTTAAAAGTCATATTTTGGTAAGCAGCATCCCATACATTTTTAAAGTTAGTTCATTATAATTGTCATTTCAGATACCAAATTTTATACTGTTAAACTAGATCGGCAGACGTTTGTCATGTGCTGTAATTGTTCAGTATTCGCGAGTCCCCCTTACACGGGAAAAAGAAAGCAAAGTAGATGGCTAAGTTCCTGAGAATTGTGGCAGCAGTGCATGTTCAGGAGTCCCTACTAAGGCTGTAAAGCTGTTATTGAAGAGTGACAGCCTCTCAATAGAGTCAAACACTGATGCCATACCTTTGTGCAGGACTTCTATTACGTTCACATCGGGCAGCTTCTCTTGGACATGTTTAGCCAGCCTCGGGATTACCGAGAGCACATACACTGTTCTTCCTGTGGTAGCCATGCTTGTTGTCACTGGAGTCAGTAGAGTGTAGTACACTTTTTATCAGCAACTTTGGACAGCAACCGGGGAATGGCCTTGGGATGGGGACTGGGAGTAGGGACAGAACAACTGCTGGTGAATCTCTCAGGCTCATTATAGAGTATTATTTTTCACATCTTTTGCAGTATTTTCTCATATATTTACTTATTTATCTTATTTTCATATTCAGTTTAAGAAACCAACCCCTAATAGAGACGAGTCTTGCGCCGGTAGAGTTGTCATAATGTTAGAGGATTAAAACTCTGCTATTTTGATGCTATATCATCCAATTTACGAATTTCATGGTACAAGAATGCATAATAAAGCCTTTCTCTCTCCAACACCCCTCTCCAGCTCCAACAAGCTTGGGAACTTATTGAGAATCAGGCTTTTGTTAAGGAAAAGTCAAAACAGACCAAATTTTGCAATTGGAAAAAAAAAAAAAACTATATTTGGCTAAATAAGAAGAAAAAGAAGTGGTGAATTTGTAGTTTAACCCAATCAATGATTTTTTTATGTGGCATAGATGTGTTTTTCTGGTAAGCCATGTAGTGAATTGATTGATATTTTATATAATTTCTGCCGAGAATATTGTTTTAGGTTACGGCTTTTGACTTATGTCTACCCCTCATCACCAACAACAATCTTGGGGGTGAGGAATTTTTTTTTTTTATTAATTTTATTAAACCTAATATCTATAGAAAAAATAGAAAAAAAAAAAAAAAACTAATGTGTCTGCTTGTCTTCGATTTAGAGAAAAAATCGACCCTTTATGAATACTTTTATTCAACTGTCACTATCAGATGGCTTGGAAAATCAGCTATTCTTTTCTAAATAGCAACTTCAAGCAATCCCACTCTGCCACCCAGCGTGATCAACCACTTTGAGGCCATTCAAGAACACCTCAAAGTCACCTTACATAAGATCATCCTTCAATTCTCGTCACGTTCAATGCTCATTATTTGTTCATCCTCTACCAACGCCACGGAGTTGAGGACGTTGTTGAAGGTGAAGGTGGGAGGGAAGGCATGAGATATCACTGCCACCAGCAGCGTCAATGCAGCCACCAACGATAACTTCAACCTCCCCTCCATTGCTGTTATTTCCTTTGATCGAGAGAACACTCTACGACACTCCAGACCCTGCCAGCAAACTGATGATCCCTCGTATATATCTTGGTGCCTTATACATGTCCTTCCTGATAAAGGTAATCCTCATAAGTGAAGAATTTACAACTGCCATTCATAGGAGAAAGGATAAGAACGGCAGGTGCGATAAGAGTTGCGGGTAATCTATTTTTCAATACAATATTGAGTCAAGTCACGAATGGAGGTCTGATCCTGGCCTGATAACAGCGGCGCTCCTTAAGGAAGGCTATAATTATCGTCTGTAATACCTTAGCCTCTTGACCCAAAGGACCTACATGGCCTACATCGTCTGTGCCATCTTGCCTGTGTTGTGACCTACTAAGTGCTGCTACTGTATTTTGTTTCACCTGGATAAATGACAAGATGAAATATTTTTAGGTGATGGAATATTCAAGATTATATTTCGAGCTTTTTACCTCTACATGATTTGTTTTACAATACTGAAGCATAGTAATGATTACTGTTCTTCCTCAGCAATGCAGAAGGAAATGGCCTTGCCAGGTATCTCTTAGTAGTGAGAATTTTATATTCATATGAAAATAAAACAGAAGTGCTGCAGATGATGACGAGATAAATGTGAGGAGACATCATTGCCACCAGAAATATTTTATTCCGACAAGTGCAACTCTCTCTCTCTCTCTCTCTCTCTCTCTCTCTCTCTCTCTCTCTCTCTCTCTCTCTCTCTCTCTCTCTCTCTCTCACACACACACACTGCAGATACCCCCATGCCACTCCTTGTCTGAAAAATTAATACTGTAGTACGTTTTCTAATCCATAGTGACATCATTTCTTTTTATCTGCTAAACTCTCCTCGTTAATGGCTAACTTCTAGCAATTAGTGTCGCATCTACTTTTTACGGCTTGATTATACGCAGAGGGTAATTAAGCTCCGAACCAGCAGACCTCTGGCGGTGTGAATAGTAATTAATAACTGGTGGGGTCGAGTAGCGCAATACAGGTGTTCCGTGTCAGGTGGGGCTCCCCCCTTCTCTGTCCCTTCCCCTCCTTATCAGTGGCCCCGTTACTGCAGAGGTGTGTGTGTGTGTGTGTGTGTGTGTGTGTGTGTGTGTGTGTGTGTGTGTGTGTGTGTGTGTGTGTGTTTGTGTGTGTGTGCGTGAGGTGGGTGTGGGGTGCGTAGTGTTTCCTTATAATTTAGAACAAGGATTTTTTTTATCAATCCCACAAATCACCAATGTTGAAAGCTTGGTACTCGTGTGTGTGTATGTGTGTGTGTGTGTGTGTGTGTGTGTGTGTGTGTGTGTGTTGAATCCTTGTCAGTCTGAAACTCATAAAGCGTATTTCCTTCATCTTTTATATTGTTATGCGTAGGTAGAGGAAACTGATGAAGTGATGAACTGCTTGAATTAATATTATTACAAGAACTTTTTTTGGGGGGTGGGGGGGTGGGGGGAGAAGCAGTACGAAATTCCGAGCCATTCAATTACTTTTTTGACTAATTAGCGACACAAGAGGAAGTAAATTGCCCCCCACATCACAGCCTTCCTGCTTCCTTAGTGAATGTACCTGTTAAACTAAAGATAACATTGAGTATATACATTACTATTTTGATTAGGTGTGTGGTTTAGAAGTGTACATATGTATTTACCCAGATGTGGTATACGGGAAAATAGGCTACTCTCGTGGGGTCTTGTTTCCATATCCCTTCATGTCAAGTACTTCCTTAACCTCTTCAGTACTGGGACGAATGTTTGTATTTATTCGGTTTATTATTTGTCCATTTTATACATCTTCACAAACTCATATGGAGATTAGAATTGCATAGATTTAGGCCATTAATCTTCTGACCTCCGTATACCTTTCATAATGTCAATAAAATCGTCTAATTACACCCAGAACTCAAGGTAAAAACAGGTCCCAGTATTGAAGGGGTTAAATCTGGTCACTATCCAAAGCATTCCACGTATCAGTACACCGATAGGGAAAGCTATACTTCTTAATGTCCCTCACACATCTTGTCTTCCTTAAGTTATTTGGATGTCCTCTTGAGATTCTTGTGTCTTTCACAAATATATCCTCGCTGTCAAATCTTCCCATACTATCTTGATATTTCCTTGTTAACTGCAATCAAATCCTCTTTCTCTTCTTTCTTTTTCCAATGAAGGTAACTCCAACTTTTCCAGTGTGTGTGTGTGTGTGTGTGTGTGTGTACATAAATCTCGCTGCGAACTAGTTTAATAACACATTTGCACCTGCGCTACTACATGCCTCCACCCAGCGCCTGTCGACAGGTACTACCTAGATACCTCCTGAACAACAGAGCACCTCACGTGTCTCCACCTCACCAAGTACACACGCAACAATAGAAGTAGAAGTGGTAGTACTTATTGATTGAGCCTCACACAAATGTTCTCTTCTTCATTTGATTAGTTTACTTGGCATTGAATCACAGTAGCAGAATAGGAGGTTAAATAATTAATCAATAGAGGCTCTTTACTTGCGTGTGCCATTTCGTAAACGTTTAAAAAGATGGCCCGGAATGATCTGATATGTACGTGTATGAATCATTGTGCGAGGGAAGAGGGTTAAGGCACAGGGAAGTATTTGGCAACTGTGCACGACGCGGTAGTGGAGATCGGGAGCCAGACTGCACGCGACAGCAGGTCTGCACGCTGTTCTGTCTCGCCTGCTGCTCTGCCTCCCTCCTCCTGACTCTCCTCCTTTCATGGGTCAACTGGCACTGAGTCCAGGCTATCCATTGTACTGTGGTCTGACGTGAAAGGAGAGGAGACACGCACACCACGTCGCCTCTCCTTCGTCCTTCACTTCAGTAACTCACCATCCAGCTAAAATTTGTGAGTAGCGCCTCTCGTTGTTTCATGAAGTGTATTAAGCATGCATGTTCACCCAGGTCGATCCCTACTTGTAGCAGACACCATAAGAGGCAGGCAACAAAGCTCCTACGACCTATATGTGATTTTCCTTCCCTGTCAAAACTTCCGGTTATTTAGTTCGATTAATTTTTCGTGTTCCGATAGGTCATGTTGGCAAATGTTATAGGTGGCTTCAGAAGTGAGGGAATGCGGTGCTGGTTCTTCAATGTGTGAGATTTTTAGCGTGAGTCGTGTTTCCTTGTGTGTGTATGGCTCAGTAAATTTGTATATTTCTTAGTTCATGTGAAATTTTGCAGCAAAAGATGAGAGAGTGGTGTGCTGATTCTTACGCTGTTAAATGAGATTTTAAGAGTGAACAGTGTTGTCTTGCCTTCCTAATGTGCGTGTGTTCTTATCGGTCAACCAACTTTGTGAATTAATTTAGGATTCACCAACAACTATTTTCGAGAAATGTTTATTATGAAAGTTAAGGAAGGAGGTAACATATTACATTAATGAAGTGTAAAAAATGAAAAAAGAAAAACAATGAAATAGGTAAAGAAACGCATGTCATATAAAGTCAATATCAAGTGTTCAAATTAGGGCTGAGGTGATAGGGGGATGGAAAGCTACCTTAAGGAACATGTTAGAGTCAGATAACACAGAAGGCTAGTGAGGCGCAGGGGTGGAAGATACAGAACAAGTGAAATATGGGACGATTCTAGTGAAGCACAGGTGTATCGACAGGTGTAGACCCCCTCACCTTCACCTGACCCTCGCGCCGGTGTCACATCTCGTTTGTTTACACCCGCTCCCATTCATGTTGCTACGGCTGCCGCCAACCTTCACCAAGTTACCACGTTGATTTTGAATTTATATGTTTTTCCATTTTTTTTTTTCTTAAAGTTTGCCACACCCAGTTGTTGTTTTTTGCATGTATCATTGTTGTTGTTGTTATTGGTGGCCCTGTGATGGTGGTGATGGTGGTTCTGTTCCTGATATTATGATAAATTATTCTGTGTTGTTGTTGCTGTTATATTCCTATTACTGCTACTGCTACTGCCACTGTTATTGCTGTTGTTACTGTTGTTGCTATTGCTACTGCTACTGCTATTGTTACCCTTACTACTACTACTACTACCACTACTACTACTACTACTACTACTACTACTACTACTACTACTACTACTACTACTACTACTGCTGCTGCTGCTGCTGCTGCTGCTGCTACTACTACCACCACCACCACGTTTATATTCGACTTCTCACTTCCACCACCACTACCACCATCGCCGCCACGCCACCACCTCAATATACACAAGAAAGGCAATTCACTCCTCGTTCCGGGAGATTATTGATGACACCATTACCTATATTGCTGCTCCAAGTAAGAGGTTATAGACTGCCCATCGATTAGTGCTCCTACAATGGATTTTAATATTCTGTTTTCCGCCCACAGCGTGACACGGATACAGGAACCCCGAATAATTAGACTTAATGGTTCCCTTATCTCAGTGTTACAGTACCTAGGTGTTGTGGTGCTGTGCGAGGGTTGGGCTAAGTAAATGGTAACGGCTTTATTCACGAGGGTGTAATTAGTAGGTATACATGATAATGACGTCAAAATTTCTTGTATACGAGAGACGTGTGGAAGGGTGGTGAAGTAAAAAGCAGGATTGGGCGCTTAAAGAAAGAGAAAGATAAAAAGTTAAGTTCAAAGTGAAGTCGGAGCGTCAGGATTTAGATTACACGAGAAGTTTGAACGTTGGTGAAAAAGGAAGCGTGAGTTATTGAGGTCTTTATCGACAGTGTTGGAGGGAAAGGTGAACCTCCGGTGTGTTGCCGTGAAGTTATTGTTTAATTTCGCAACTCCGTAATGGAGGAGAGAGAGAGAGAGAGAGAGAGAGAGAGAGAGAGAGAGAGAGAGAGAGAGAGGGAGAGAGAGAAAATGTATTTGTTCCGCGTGTGCCTTGACATGTCAGGAGTGAAGAAGGAGTCTCCCTCTTCATTCTACCCAAAAGTACTGCTAATTTTACCATGACACCAAAAAAAAGGGACCACTTTCTCAAACATTCCATCTTTTTGCCTGGAGTATTTTCAACAGACTGTATTGGAAGTTACTCGAGTTTTCAAGCGCTTCTTCATATTTGTAATAATAATCTACCAACATCATTTTAGCATTATCATTAAACATTTGTAAGAATCGGACTATTCATAGATAACCTTTGAACATAATTTGAATGAGACCCCGGACGATTACATAACACGAACATTAATAGATAAGATCCCAGCCATGCTTTTTATAACGGATGGAATCAGGCTTTTGTTCTTGAAATATTACCAATACAACTGAACTTTCTTATATTTGCCACAAGTATTGAATCGCCAAGATATTTTTTAAGTCCGGCAAAATTGTAACATTAAGCTCTGACACAATTTCGTTTTGTTGTTCTTTTCTTCTTCCTTAATCGTGTTCTATGATTATACCTTTAACTTGGAGAATCTGACATTTATTTACGTCACTTGGTATTTCTCATTGATGTGGCCAACCATCAGTTTTAAGCAACTCCTGCCGGAAACTTCAGAGATTATCGAATATTCTAAAGACGCTGGAGATATTGAGCGTTGCTATAATTTTAAACAGCCATCAATTAGTAGCCTCAAACAACATCGTTCCAAGAGATATTCGTGCTACACCCTTATGACAAAGGCTGATATTTTGGTGAGAGAGAGAGAGAGAGAGAGAGAGAGAGAGAGAAGATATTATAGAGAGAGATCATAGGACGGCTCATAGATAAATAGAGCGAGATAGATAGAAGGTACGTGTGTGTGTGTGTGTGTTGGTGTGTAGTGTGTGTGTGTGTGTGTGTGTGTGTGTGTGTGTGTGTGTGTGTACGTGCACGAATATAGGCCACGCAAGTTCCGTATGATAGTGTTTCACCCAAAAAGAAAATATTACGCTAATAATTATCTACATCAGACAGATCATAGTTTTCTCTACTTCTCGATTCTTTGTTGTTGTGTATTTGGCTATTGATTATTTTTACCTTCTATCCATTTCTTATAAGAGTTGGCAAAAAAAGATGCATACATAAAAACGACTCATTTACAAAGATAACTATATTTTGAGGAATGATATGCACAGAAGGGATACAGATTGTGTGCCCAGAGTTTGTAGAGAACAACACAAGCTTTCTCTGGACTCACCAAGTATTCTGTGTTGGGTCTGAATGTTCACCATGCCGTGCAGGATAAACCCTCACCACGGCGGGCATCAGACGCCACTCCATCAGCTTCGCTCTGTCATCACTTGCCACTGGATAAGTTGGCAAACATTTCCTCCTTCATGAAAGGTCTCTCCTAGACTTGTTCTGGGTACACTGCCGCACGAGTGTACCTGTCTGGCTACACTGTATCGACCCATTAGGAAAAAAGGTGTAATAATGATGATAATGAAAAATTAGATAAATGAATGAAAATAGTTGTGTTTGTGACAATAATACTAATAGTAACAAAATATGAATGACCAGAAAATAGATGGATGAGAAAGAAGAAAACGAAAAGATAAAACGATGCCTTCCAATTTAACTCTGACAAATACCCCACCAAGAAGGAGAGAAGTAAATGGGGGACGCAGCATACGATAATCCAAAAGAACAAAGCAGAGTGTAATCGTGCAGGAGTCAAACATTCATACACAGAATCATACAGTTCCAATCTCTCAACCTTGAACTGCAGCTGTAGTGTGTGTGTGTGTGTGTGTGTGTGTGTGTGTGTGTGTGTGTGTGTGTGTGTGTGTGTGTGTGTGTGTGTGTGTGCTAGAACGTATTTCTTTCCCAGCCACCCGCATGCATAAATGTTGATGCCGTTCTACTGTATCATTTCCCTCATGCACTGCACACCTGCCTACCA
>CM035191.1:16636084-16656008 GCA_020233015.1 Callinectes sapidus
TCTCTACCTCTCTCTTTCTCTCTCTCTCTCTCTCTCTCTCTCTCTCTCTCTCTCTCTCTCTCTCTCTCTCTCTCTCTCTCTCTCTCTCTCTCTCTCTCTCTCTCTCTCTTTCTAAGGGTGACCCACTAACCCTCACGCTGCGACAGGTGAAGGTCATGTCGTGTGAAGGTGGGTGACGCTATATATTGATTATCCACTTACCTGCACCCACGAAACGCCCCTTGCCACGTACTAATGGAGCACACCTGTCCGAGTAATTATCCTTTGTCCTCTCTTCTATTTTTATTCAATGCGTAATGTTTGATTGCTTGGTGGTTTGTGTTTGTATTTGTTTTCGCTTTCGCATGTGTGTGTGTGTGTGTGTGTGTGTGTGTGTGTGTGTGTGTGTGTGTGTGTGTGTGTATGTGTGTGTTATGGTTCGTTATTGTTGGTATTCTATAAGATCAATATTTTCCTCCAAGTTTCTGCGTCTTTTTGTTCGTCTATTTACTTTATCTTTATCGCATGTTTGGCCCTCACTCACTTTCTCATATTATTTATTCATTCTTTCCTTTCACTTTCCTTCATTTCTTATTTCCTTTCGTGCTCTCTCTCTCTCTCTCTCTCTCTCTCTCTCTCTCTCTTCTCTCTCTCTCTCTCTCTCTCTCTCTCTCTCTCTCTCTCTCTCTCTCTCTCTCTCTCTCTCTCTCTCTCTTTACTTTTACTATATTTTTTTTCACCTTCCCTCTATTTTGTTGCTTATCGCTTTCACCTCACGCACCTCCCGTTATCCATCCATCTTCCTCCCCGTCTATACCTCTCCCCCCTCCTGTTATAAATTAGTGGTAACCATTTTGGAAGAAGAATTAGTCTCATTAGTAACTTTAATGATTCCCGGGACTTGCTGCGTGTTAGTTAAGTACAGCAGGAACAGCAGTACGTTCTTTACTTGCCAGCACCACCAACAGCAACAGCACTACCACCAACACCACTCGTGACTTGTGTTGTTAAAAAAGATGGAGAAGATTGCATGAAATTAGACGAAAGTCGGCTATGCTTTTCTTTTCTTTTTCTTTTTTTCCAGGAACTTTACGTGCAAGTCTGGTAAGAATCAATGTGTTATATTACGTGGAGTTGTTTTCAGTCTTGGCATCCAGCTGTGAGGGCGGGCTGAAGAGTGACAAGTTGGTGTGATAATAAAGGGTTAAATACTCAAGCTTGAAAAATGTTTTGAAAGACTTGCACTTGAAGAAGAATAAAGTGGTTTGACCTTCAGAGGAATAAACTTTGCTCACTATGTATGTATGTATGTATGTATGTGTGATTTTGACGTGTAGCTGTATCACGCCTCACTGTTCCTTACCAGCATTCTATTATCTTTCCTTGCAAACAACAGTGGCAGCCGTAGATGTTAAATTTCTTTCTGCTATTTATTTTTAGGTTATTTTTGCCTATAATAACAGGGCAAAGTAGTGTAGTGAGGATTGATGTAAGAGTGACTAATTGGTGTGATAACAATGGTATAAATAGTCAAACCAAGACTTAAAAAAAACTTAAAGACATGCACCTCAGGGACGATGACACAGTATGACCTTGAGTGTGTAAATGTTTGTTCAGCGCGTGTGATACCGACCCACAGTTTTGTCCCTATTTTTTTTCCCTTTTTTTTATGTGGAAGACTCTCCTTGGTTAGTCTGGAACACCTGCTGATAGGTCAAGGATTTCTAAACAAACATCATACCAGGATTTCATCAGCTCAGCCTCACGTGTGGGTCACAGAAGCAACAAGATAAAAGTTTTCCACCGTCCTTCTATTCTGAGGAAGGAATCCTTTCCCTGAACACAGACATCCACACGAGACGCACGCTTGCTGCCACGGTTAGACATGCGAGATTTCACTGTACTGCACCGTCCCTGAGCGGAATGATACCAGAAACTAAAGAGAAATTGCAGAATTCTGAGATACAAAGAGAAAGGGACTAAAAAGTCATAACGCGCGTGCATAGAAACCAAAAAAATGTAAGAAAGTCACTGCAAATTCATATCCAATTGGGACTTCTATTACTACAACTCGTGCTCAGTAGAATGGCTGCTGCTTCTTGGCATACGACCACTGACTTTCACTGCTAAGGCTGCTCCGGAAGTAAATATAACCTGCGAATATTACTCAGGAATTTGGTCGAATAACTGTTGCATTTTTCTTTGGTGAAATACGTGGTGGGCAGCGTTGAATATTCTCAAAACCACCTTTCCTTCTGTTCAAAATAAACGCATTCACGCTCAAACTGGGTCGAAGAAACAGGTTTATTCTGGTTTCGTCAGTGGGCCTGTGGAGTGGAAGTGTGCGTGTACAGTCAGTCATCGTTCACTGTGCTTAACCCCTTTAGTATTGGAACGCATTTTTGCCTTCAGTTTTGGGAACGATTAGATGATTTTAATGCCATTGGGAAAGCTCTATGGAGGTCAGAAGATTAATAGTGAGACTCTTCACTATTCCAATCCCACATAAGTTTCTGAAGCTGTTTTAAATCGTCAAATAGTAAGAAGAATTAATATAAAAATGCGTCATAGTACTGAAGGGCTTAAGATGCTTCGACACTCTTCACCAATCACCAGCTTTGGCATGGAGAAGTAAATCAGTACCGGTCCATTAAGGCTTTGAATATATACATGGAGACTACCTTATATCACCTCCCAACTTAATAACCCGTAAATTATGAGAGGAACCACATGAAGTATTTACAGAAACGAAGTGCAATGGAAACTTCGAAGAACCCGCCTTATACTTTTAAACACGAGATCTCGGCATTAAAAAAGAAAGAAATCACGGAGAAGGCAAACACTATACCAGCAAGAGATAATCATGCCCAGGGTAATATACGCACGGAAGCGAACCTGAACAAAGTAAAAAGGGGAGGAAATTCGTTATGTGGGGATGACAGGAGCGTGGCGTGCGTGTGACCTTGTTATGGCGGGAGGTATGAGCTGGGCAATGTTGATGGGTATAGCGGGAAGTGTATCGATAACTTTGATTGTCTCTGCGTGCCTGCCTATTGATCCTTCCTCTTTGCTGCTGCACTATTATTGATTCTCGAGGGAAGAGGGCATGGAGGAGAACAATAACAACAGAGAGAGAGAGAGAGAGAGAGAGAGAGAGAGAGAGAGAGAGAGAGAGAGAGAGAGAGAGAGAGAGAGAGAGAGAGAGAGAGAGAGTAGTTATATTTTTCAATCCATTATAACTATTGTATAAATTGAATGAAATAAGAAAAACAATCGCTGCTGCTGCTGCTACTACTACTACTACTACTACTACTACTACTACTACTACTACTACTACTACTACTACTACTGCTACTACTACTGTGACTTTTCCTCTTGAATGCCTTTACTTGGTGTGCTCATATAGGGTCAGCTTCAGTCTCAGGTGTGTGCGTGCGCAGGTGAGGGTTGTGGTATAATAAGCACGCCAGAGGTCAACCGGAGATCTACTTTGACATAAACCCGTAACGTACTGCCACGCCATCCTAGCCACACGATATAACCACCACCACCGCCACGACCACCACCAGTATCGCCACTTCCACTATACCCAGCCATGCCTCTCTATCCAGTTTGCATTATTCCTACATCAAAGACACGTGTTCATCCATTAGCCATCAACTTTATATGATTTCCTTCCTCCCAGGCAACAGGAGCAGTAAATGTTACCTTTTTTTTTCTTCTCTTTATATTACGGTTTGTTTTCCTCTGATAACTGTGTAGTGTAGTGAGATCAGTCTAATAAATGAAGGGTCAATGTGTTTTTTTTTAAAGTTTTGGTGTCTAGGAATGGATAGCAACAAACGCCACAAGGAAGGGAAACAATACGTAGCCAACAAGATATAGTCAAGTTTTTATTGGCTATATTGGAAGTTATTGGTATCTTCGTGCTAAGAAAAAGTAAAGGCAGACCATCTTTTTATCCTATGAAAACGACTTTTATGAGAGCTCAGAGTGTTTAAGAATATGGGGTTACGATCCTCTTTTTCCAGTTTAGTATCCTTTATAATCCCTTGTAACAGCAAAGTGCATCCCTCACCCCCTCATCAGTTCACCAACACATCACTGCGCCCCTCAGTTCCCGCCCCTCCAGCTCTCCTTGGGATGTGTGCACTAGCTGTCGTAACGGGCGATGCGTGTGGGGTTAAATAGAGGTTTACTCCCATTTTGCAGGATTAAGCGGCTGAGTGAAAGCGAGGTAATCCCGCCGCTCCTCCCTCACCCGGCAGCCGCCTGGATTATGGCTATTGGCAGGCTGGCGGTGGACTTGGGCTCTTCTAAGTACTATCTGGTTCCCGTGGCTTTCCTCATCTGCTGGGATTCCACTTCACCAGCCACTCAACTTATCGCGATGTAAGGATGGTGTGTCGCAGAAGTGTCCCCGTGTGCCGCTGTATTTCCCGCTGGTCCCTCCCTCCTTACCTAGCGCCACGATGACTGCCAGAGAGAAGGCAAAGAACAGCAAGTTGGAGTTCTTTCTGAAGAAGAACTTTCACCCCACCGTCTACAACAACATAAGGTAAGTCAGATGAGACCTATTAGTGATGTGTAGTGCTTAGATATTGCATGCCTGATTTTGGAAGGATTACTGGAAATGTTTAGATTTTATGCGTATATTTCGTAATCTGCGATGTTTGTTTCTTTGATTTAGTTAGAGAAGCAGGCATGTGGGTATAGTTATATATATACTGCGACACTGATTATGTTGCGTGACTGATACTGAATCTACAATGTAACTATCGGCAATTGCTGTGTAGTCTTGGAAAGTTATCGTCATTTTGTAAGATTTGTGTCTGTCACAGTTACTCTCTTACCATTATTCACACCCACACATCCACTCACCCACCCACCCACCCAACCACCCACACCCACACCCACACACACACACACACACACACACACACACACCAGGATCCAGGTGTATGTATTAAAAAATTATGTCGTCAGTTTAAAGGCCAAAATAAGTACCAGAGCTTGTAAAAGATCCCCGCCTGGAACTGCGACGTATATAATTGCATTTTAGAGTGAAATTTATATCTTATGCACGACCTTTTCGTAAATGGCATTAGGACATCGTGCGTCTGCAGCTCGTCCATGTCCTGAAGTTCTGCCAGCTGCATTCCTCCGCAGGGAAGAGCTGCAACCTTTCCCGTAAATCTGAAATGCAAATAAGCTTTCATTTTTTTAGAGGCTAAGTAAGATCAATGCAAAGTGATAATTTTACCTGTGTGCCAAAAATCACCTGTCTCCAGTAACTGTCATGTAGAAACAAGCTGAAAGGTACTGACATGACAAGGAGACAAGGAGACAAACAACATTTACACCAGCTGCCACCGGATAAAACTGATTTAATAAGACAAACTTATCTGTATACCAACAAAATGTCACCTACTTTCAGTAACAGACTACTATGAATACAGCTTGAGGTAATGGCATAGATGGAAGACAGTCAACCCTTGTGTTTAGTGAAAATGATATGATAAGACAAATTTAGGAGAGGGAAAAAAATAATGGATGGTGATACGTTACTCTGCCAATCGTCAGTGCTTTACGCGTGTGTAGAATATTAGCTATCATCACTAATTAGCATCTAAAAATATGTAGTAAGGATATAACAAGGACAGGAAGGAACTTAAGGAAGCTATCTACTCTCTTTCATCCTCTTACTCATTCAGTACCGTGACGTGTTTTCATATTTATTCTGCTTACTACTTGGCGATTTTATAAAGCTTCTGAAACTTGTGTGGGGATTAAGGAACTGAAGACTTGGAACATTAAACTTCTGATCTTCACAAACCCTTTCCAATATCAATAGAATCGTGCAATCATACCCGGAACGTATGGTAAAAGTGCGTCCCATTACTGAAGGTGTTAATAGCGATAAGTGACTGTCCATTAAAGATATACGTACGTAAACCATCATCAATTTGCACAAACCGTCATCTGAAATTATGGCATGGGCAGGTGTGACGCAGGGCGGCAGTTTAACACATTTCCTGCGATTTGGTTTGTCTTTCTTATTAGCAAACCACTTTCGAGATCTTTCGTCGTAACTCAGCCTTCTTAATCATTCTACCAACTAAAGACTGTTGAATATACTCTGTTTAATGATCCTTTCTATCTTTCGTGTCGATGTTTGTTAAGATTTAGTTGTTTTGGTGTTGTTGGGGTGTACATTGCAGTGAAAGAGTTGACCTACTTAGTTTCCCTCAGTAACTCGTAAGTCAGTGAGTAAGGAGACTGAGGACGCTTTGTGCCAGTATCGAGTGACTGTCTCGAGCTGTTTTCTTTGCGCGGATATAAAGTTTGTTGAACCGTGATTGATTTCCCGTGAGTGGCCTGCCTCGCCCCTGACTGACCCAGATGACACAACAAGGCGAGGCGCGGGTGTGTATTTTCCTGGCTCGGTGGAACCCCATTGATCCCCGGGACTCACTGGAGACAGACAGCAGACGAGACGGTGATTCTCATGAATTTTATGGGTTTATTTATATGCAAAAAAGTATCTTCATTACTACCACAGATTTTAACCCTTTCACTGCTATTTGCTCCGTCTTTCCTTAACAATTGATCACTTTAAGACGTCTTTACTTGTTTTTATAGTTACTTAAAATCTTTAGGCTGGGTAGAAATTTTAAAATATATTCTTTTTTATGACTTCCTTTCTCGCAGATGGTAATAAAGATCTCATGCATTGCTATTGATGTTGTTAATTGTCACGTATCGCAGTGAAAGAGTTAATATATTCATTTGTTTGTGTGGATTAAAAGTTTGATTAGTTAAAATTGAGCCTCAAAGCGGTTTCCTGGAGTTGTGGAAGTCTATTTACATACCAAACGATCATGGATATTTCAACAACTCTAAATACCACTCTTCATTCATTTCTTTTAAAGTGGGACCTAACAACACTAGAAAGATACTGGAAGAACATAAGAACAAAAGAAAATAAGGGAAGCTACAAGAGGCCGCTAGACCTATTCGTGGCAGTCCTTATGTCCATTTCCACCTATCAACCTCTTCCATAAATATGCCCAATCTTCTTTTAAAACTCCCAATGTCTGAGCACTAACTATATGACAACTGAGTCTATTCCGCTCATCAAGTAACCTATTTGAAAACCACTTCCTTCCTTTTTCTCTCCCAAACCCGAAATTTCTCCAGCTCGAACCCGTTTTTTCTGGTGATCAATCTGGGAGTCTGAATGCCACGCCACACTTGTTGATATTTTCTTACCTTTACGCGCAATAAAGTTCTAAAAGACTGAAAGTAAACATTTGAGGCCACATTTATATTTGATCATCTGTTATTTATTTGTTTATTCATTTACTTACTTACTTATCTTTTTCCTCCTTTATTTATCAGTTCTTGTTTTCATTTTTTTTTTTTTACTTTGCGAAGTAAAGTTCCATCTCAAAAGACAGAACATAAACGCACTTCCTTATGGAATATTTGCATGAAATAAGCTCTGCAATTTTTTGAAATTTGTTTAATATCTTCATTACGAATTTCTTTAGTGTAGAAGATTAATATTCCTTCCTCGTTCCCATTTTTTATATCGTTTCCTTGGGTGGGCTCCTTCACGGAATATAAAACAAATAATAATAATAATAATAATAATAATAATAATAATAATAATAATAATAATAATAATAATAATAATAAAAAGAAGAAGAAGAAAAAAATTGAACTCCACTCTAAAGGTGACATGAACAAAAAAAGAAAGAAAGAAAGAAAAAAAAAGACAGCGGGATGCATAATTCCTGAGATCTGTGCAGTAACGGAAGAGCGCCATATGTGAAACCTAAACATAACTCTACCTGTCCATTTTTCAACACTTACCACTCTGCTTGCTAGTTGCGCATTGCGTATACCGTAAATTCTGTTGTGGCTTCGTGTCTAGGCTACGAGTGTCTCATTGGGCATTCATACGCCCCCGCAAACTAAACCCTTTAGTACTGCGCTGGGTATACAAGTAGCAAGGAAGCATATGGAGGGATTGATTCTCTCTCTCTCTCTCTCTCTCTCTCTCTCTCTCTCTCTCTCTCTCTCTCTCTCTCTCTCTCTCTCTCTCTCTCTCTGGCCAGCCTACCTCAAGAAATCCTCTATTATGTACATTTCTTAAAAACTTCTGAAAAATAGCCTACATACACTTTAATGCACAGAAGCCCACACAATATACGAACATTTTCAATCATTTTCCATCATCAAAATACCCTTCGTAGAGACATAAACCTGCGCAAACTTCTCCATACAATTCGCTCGGTCTAGAAAACTGTTGCATATTATACGTAAAGACACACGAACGCAAGACCACCACCACCTTACCCACCACGGGACATAAACAAGGCATGAAACATCTCGCTCACGCACCTCCAGCTAAGCCTTGAGGAGCAGGAAGTCTGGCAGCAGCGGACAGCCTCCAGATGTCTCGATGAATCAGTAAACGTGACCTTCAAACGACTGCGGTCCACCAAAGAATCTTAATACAGAGTCACGTTGAAGAAGGTGTCTCTTAAGGAACAGCGAAAAATGGCTTGAATAAAAGAAAAAGAAAAAAGACATGATGTGGAAGAGAGAGAGAGAGAGAGAGAGAGAGAGAGAGAGAGAGAGAGAGAGAGAGAGAGAGAGAGAGAGAGAGAGAGAGAGAGAATTTTCAATTCATCACAACCATTACCACTGCTATCATTAGAACCACTTCTAACTCTGATACTACTACTACTACTACTACTACTACTACTACTACTACTACTACTACTACTACTACTACTACTACTACTATTATACCTCCACCACTACCACCTTCACCACCACCACCACCACCAAGAAAAAAAACATTCTCCTTCCTCTGGTAATGACTGTTAAGGTTAAATATACATTATAAATACCCTATTCCATGACCGATTCAATTTTTAAGTAAGGCTGGAAAGGCGGGTGTTTTTTTCATGGCGACTTGGTGAGGTTTGAGTCACACCAACCACCACCACCACCACCTTCGATCTGCTCCTTCAAGGTCGCCTATCCCTTCCCCCCGCCCCCGCGTCTCACTTCGTCCTTCGGCCCAAAACATGTAGAGTGATGACGTCCGTGTTAGCGTGTGTTACCGTGAAAAATAGAAGGATATAGTAAATAAATTGGGGTTTAGATTGAGAGCTGGAAGTATTTGTGCTGTGCTGGTATTAATGATTTGGTAGAATGATGGCATTTTGTGGTGATAAATAGAAGTGTGTGGTAAAAAATATGAGGATTTGAGGAAAGGACGAGAGAATTGTTGATGTTATTAGTGCCAGTGGGTTTGTACAGTGACGGGTTGTGTTGAGAAATATAATGGTGTAGTAAAAAATAATGAAGAACGAGAAAAATATAGGTGTTACTAATAATACGACATTTGCCTTTGATTGGATTTGCATAAGGAAAAAGCCTTAATTTGTTTACTACCATTAGCAGTTATCGTATTGTTTGATATTATGAGTTATTTGTGGGGAGTGAAGTAAACAGAGGCATGATTATTGAGGTAGATCAGTAACCAGGGACGAGTTCAAGCGTTCGTTTTAACAGCGTATCATCATAAACCTAATATAGTTTTATAGGGACTATTTATCCTCCCTTTGTAATGCGTCCATGCAAAACTTCTTGTTCTTCTTGTTTTTGTTCTTCGTGTTCTTGATCTTGTTCTTATTGTTCTTCTTTTGTTGTTGTTATTGCTGTTGTTGTTTTCCTCCACCCCCTTCTTCTTCATCTTCTTCCTCCTGTGCAGAGAATGGTAACTAAGCCAGATCATAGCAGTAAAAGGGTTAAGATGCATTACCAGAGAAGGTGCGCCTAATTGTATTGCAAGAGTAACACCGAAGGCTGCAGGCGTAAAGGCACAAGTTGATTAATAAAAGAATACTGAATGCCTTGCGAACGTTCTTTCTTCTTGCCACAGCCAGCCAGCCAGCCAGCCAGCCAGCCACCCAGCCAGCCAGCCAATAGTCCTCTCACGAGTTAATCTCCTTTGAAACACTTCTGCCAACACCTTTATTACATTCCAAAGGTTTAAGTTTAAGTTACGCGGATTTTTAATGGTGTCTTTACGGTTCCAGTAATATTTCAACAAGATTCTTGCGTTGTTTAAAGAAGAAATAGCCTTGAGAACCCGGCCAAACATCTCCGTAGCCTTTGAAAACAGTCAATGGCTTTAGTTGAAGTTGGGCCGGTTTTTAAGGGCATTTTTTTACGGTTTTGGTGATACATTAACAAGATTTTTACTCTTTAAAGGAGCAATACCCTTGAGAACCCGGCTAAACATCTCAGTGATCATTGAAACCTATCGCGTTTAGAGAGGACTGCGTCTTTGAATACGAGTCTCCCCTGCCGCGGATTAGGTGCGTGCCATTCTGTCGTGTCGAGATGACTGTTTGGCACGGTCCAGTCCACGCCAGCCAGCCTTCCTCAGGGGCCACCACTTTTGATTACCGCATTGTTCTCTCTCTCTCTCTCTCTCTCTCTCTCTCTCTCTCTCTCTCTCTCTCTCTCTCTCTCTCTCTCTCTCTCTCTCTCTCTCTGCCTCAAAGAGTGTCATGATAGGCCTTGTTTTCCTCGTGTATCAGTCATTTGTTACCTCTAAAGATTATCACCGGTCTTAAGTAATTTTAGAAGCTTATTTGATTGCGAATACGAAGAAGTGGAGGGGAAACCACTCGTCTGACTCACCTGCCAACCTTAATATATCACAAAACATGGCAACGTAAGAGTCTGCCCCCCAAAATATACCCGGATATTAGTAATTAGGGTAAAACGAATTAACCCCTTGCCTCCTCTTACCTGCCACCATCCCTAACTTTTCCCTAACCCCCTCCTAACCCTTAGCTGGGCTCGTAATCATGTCCTGCCCAATGAGTCACAGGTCACCTCGAGCCACACACGCCCCAGGACCTGTAGGAATAGCGGGGAAATTAGGGCGTGATTGATTCAAGGGGCTGAGTCCAATGTAGCCCTGGAGACGCCTTTTGTTGCTCTATGATGGTCTCCTAAAGCATCGAGTCTCGTCACCGCCACAACTTGACCTGAGTTATCGATGGTATCAAAGCCACTTCCTCGGCCTACACGCACACACACACACACACACACACGCACGCACACACACATTGGTTATTTTTACTATTATTATTTTATGGACCACAATAGAATCATAAAATTACAAAATGAAATCAAATAAACTTACAAAATATGACATGTTATGAAGTCTAATGAGAAATGACATTATTGGTCCATTACAATGGAGTGCACACACACACACACACACACACACACACACACACACACACACACACACACACACACACACCTGTCCTTGTTTGTATTTACTTGCCTGTTTTTATCTTGTACTATACAGGATTTGGGTCAAGCGCGTGATGTTTTTATATTTATTTATTTTCACTTGGTTTTTAGTGTGTGTGTGTGTGTGTGTGTGTGTGTGTGTGTGTGTGTGTGTGTGTGTGTGTGTATGTGTGTGTGTGTCCGAGGTAATTATTCTAAACACTACTTTATTATTCACAACTTTGTGTGTTTCTTCTTCAATTCGACATTATTTAAAACATCTGACAGAGCTGCGTGTATAACGTGTATCTGATCATTTAACTCGACAAACCACTAATGAATAAAAGACAAAAAAAGTACACACCACTATTTCCTATTCATTTCCCCTCTACTTCCCCGTACAAGTGACAGAAAACGGGCGTTGTCTGTTGCATGCATAATAGAGTAAGTGTTGGCGACTGGCACACTTCCTAGGACAGAACAGACCCACTTATTCAAAGCGTGACGCAGCTGTTGGTAGATGCCAGGTCGTGACGTGAGGCGCATGTCACGTATATGCCACGACAGGGATCGAGGCGTGAGATGGAGCAGGCGAGGAATAAACCAGACAAAGAAATGAGGAATAACCTGAAAAAAATAAGGGTGATAATAATGTAAGGAGACTAGGAGCGATAAGATGTAAAAATATGGAGGCAGATGAAGTAGATAAGGAATAATTAGATGAAACAGGACGTGACAGGATAAAGAAAGGAGCAGAAAGTGATTAGGTGGGGAAGTTCGTGAATAACAAGTGGGAAGGAAGGAAGGAAGGAAGGAGGGCGAAGGGTGAGAGGGAAGGGCTCCGGGGTACTCCAGTGACACTCCCTCCCTCCTTCCCTCCCTCCCTCCCTCCATTGCCTCTTTCTCACTAGTGCGGCTCTCATCAATAACACCGCCAGCCTCGTCCACCGCCCGTAGTTTCACCTGCCGCTGCCACTGCCCAGAATAGCCACGTTCAACACGCCTCACCTACACACACACACACACACACACACACACACACACACACAGTTTTCTTGTGGATACTTTACAATATTTCTCAAAACATAAAGAACAAAATTCATTAAAACAAAAAATGTATTGAAATTCGGCTAAACCACAGTCCACATATTATAGGAGAGAGAGAGAGAGAGAGAGAGAGAGAGAGAGAGAGAGAGAGAGAGAGAGAGAGAGAGAGAGAGAGAGAGAGAGAGAGAGAGAGAGAGAGAGAGAGAGAGGTGGGGGGGAAGGGGGGAGGCTTTCAGTTCCATACATTAAAAATCTCAAAGCATCAAGACGATAAAAACCACAAACCATTAAGAATAATTTCGTTCGAGGAAAGGGGACGCACGAGGAAACTTTGGTAGTGGTCACGAGGTTCCAGGAAGTGACCGGCGGAATCATACACGAAGATAAAGAACCGCAACATGAAGAATTTTCCTTTTAGATATTTTCTCAACCTTTTAATGCGTCGGGGCGATCAGAGAGGGGTGCTGGTGCGGCAGGCGGAGGAGAAAGGATAGCGTGCCGACTCTGACAAGAAAGAAAGGGGCACTGGAGAAGGTAATGGGTTGTCTCCTCCACACAGCGCTGCAAACGCCTCTTATCCGCAGCGAAGGTACAAAGGAACAGCAGAACGTCAAGGTCACGCAGCCTGCCAAGTGTTCATTAGATGTGACTTCTCATGACAGTCTGGTTTGGTGGGGGAGTGTAAGAGACATGGGAGGGAAAAATATAAAGAGGAAGGCATGTGTACTGATAAAAAAACGGGCATAACTTGTCGTATATACTGTAAATGTATTGGAAGTATAGAATTAATATAAAAAAGCGTGTACTGTGTGTGTGTGTGTGTGTGTGTGTGTGTGTTTAGTTCCTCTTGATTATGATAACACCGATACGATAAAGCAATGATGCGGGAAAGAAGTACTATATACCATCATATTCATGCAGAATGCTAGTGTGTTCTCTCTCTCTCTCTCTCTCTCTCTCTCTCTCTCTCTCTCTCTCTCTCTCTCTCTCTCTCTCTCTCTCTCTCTCTCTCTCTCTCCTTCCCCACCAAGCACTCCTGCAATTACCCCACCGGTGACTTTGACCTTCCCTCACCTTGTACACATCGATCTAAGGAGAGATAGTCTTCCGTGGGCCACCTCGTAAAATATTCCCGTAACACCTGCCTCGGCTATGGGAGTAACACGGCTCACCTTTTCCAAATGTCAACCTGGATTTTTTGACAGCTGAGTCATTTTGTGTGTGTATGAGTTCCTTTGTGTGAGGTGGGTAGTGTTGTTTCTTTCTCTTATGCATATATCTTCTTTGGGTCTTTTTTTTATCAGATTAACTATTCATTCATAAAAGAAGCAAAATGTCTTCTTTTTCATGATTTACTGATTTATTTATTTTTAGATATATTGCCAGTTCATATATTGGAAAAAAACATGGCCATTTTTTTTCCTTCCCTAGGTATAAAAGTGTTCAGATCGCATAACCATTTCCAATCCTCATCTTTTCTTTATCACATCAAAAACCTTCTTCTCTCATCTCTTATAGGTGAAATAAACATGATCCCTTCTCTTCCTTCTCTTGTTTTAAATGTTCAAATCCTATAACCCTTTTCAAGCCTCATATCTTCTTTATCAAATCTAAGGCGTTCTTCTCTCAGCTCTTAAAGTCCCAGGCCTCTCCATAATGACCTTATTCTTCTTTCTCTTTCACCCGTTACCCTTTCCTACCCTTGAATCTCAACTGTTGACCTTTTGTCCCTAGAGTTAATGGGTCCCAGTCGTGCGCTGTCCGCCTCTGGTACACCCTGGCTGTTCTGACACCATGGACTGATAACTGCGGTGTTCTGCTAATGTTCCCCTCTCCTATGAATAAGTAAATGGATAAAATATATGGAAAATACTAACGAAAATGAAGATAAGAATAAACATACATAGGTAAATGAACTACAAAATCCCCAACGCTCATGTAAGATTTTGTATTTACTTTTCTTTTCTTTTTTTATCACGTGTAGCTGCAGTATTACCCATTCAAAGCCTATATTTAAACCGATGACACAAGAGTAACAAACCAGCAAGTCACTCCGGCTGCCTGAGCTCACTGCACCACACCACCTACACTAATCACTTAAAAAATAGCTGCAGTGTAAGGAGAAAAAAGATATATTGTTGTAATCTACGGTCTGAGAGGGAGGGTGTAAAAGCTTGTTGGCATGGTAATGTGCTGTGCGTGTAGTACTGTACAGGGAAGCGCAGATCACCACACAAGGAATCTCATAGTACATACCCCCCGCCACACACACACACACACACACACACACACACACACACACACACACACACACACACACACACACACACACACACCCTCCCACACATACCACCCATTCCCCCACACACGCCTCATGAATGAATAAATGCGACATTCCCTTCTTCACGGTCAAGTTCGAGGATAGCAAAGGTCACAGTACCGCCTTTGGGCCAGTACCTACCCAGCCCCTACCTTTCTTCCCCTCCCCCCCCCCCACGGTGCACCAATGCCTCTTCCCCACTGCTGCCCAGACCCCCTCTCTCATACTACTGTTCTTGTAATTCGAGGTGTAATTTGGAAGACATATTGCATGCTCTCTCTCTCTCTCTCTCTCTCTCTCTCTCTCTCTCTCTCTCTCTCTCTCTCTCTCCTTGGCAATACCGGTAGACGCTCTCATGCTCTTTGAAGGTTCTCACATCCACCAGGAATTAATCATGCTTTGCTTCTCCGCCTGAATCCGCCGACCTTTCATGGAGTCGCCGCTCATCCGCCTTCGTCTTCGCTTGCCACTAAACAAAGGCTCGATTTAGTCAGTGTATAATAGCCAGAAATTAAAGGATATTAGATTAATGGTCCGTGAACTTTAGTGGTAAATCGTTTATAAAAGGGAGCCACAACAGAGTAAGCTGTCCGCCAGTTTGATGTTGCAAATTGAAAATCCAAACGCGATCATTCTTTATTCACGGAAGCCTTGAGAAGGGACTGGAAGATCTTGAGTTTCGGAGCGCATGTCTGGTGGCGGTGAATTGTCTTCCTCGTCCTTGGCTCCCTAAAGTCCGCAACGCAATACCACATTCCTCATCTTCGTCAGGTGGAAAAGACGGTAATTTTCTTAGACGCGGCGTAAAAACATTACTTCGTCCCCTCTGACACTGCGACACGGCTAGACTGCTGTTTATTTCCGGTAATTTGATGTTCATGAGACTCCCTCCTTTGTTTCCTCTTGTTCTTGTTCCTCTTCTTTGTCCTGCGCATGTCTTGATGTAGTCTCAGGTGAAAAAGAGCCTGCCTAAGAATGACAATAACTGAGAGAGAGAGAGAGAGAGAGAGAGAGAGAGAGAGAGAGAGAGAGAGAGAGAGAGAGAGAGAGAGAGAGAGAGAGAGAGAGAGAGAGAGACGAGAGAGAGAGAGAGAGAGAGAGAGAGAGAGAGAGAGAGAGAGAGAGAGAGAGAGAGACAGATAGACCGACAGACAGAAAACCGTCTAATTAGCGTCTCTTTAGAAAAAAAGTACCTAAATACTAAATTATTTCAATCGAGATGTCCAACTTACCCTCAAATGTCTTTATACTCATATAAAAAAGTGAACAATACGTGATGAGACAGACTTGGTCGTACGTCTAATAAGCTGACGGAGAAAAGGCAAGAAAGGAGGGAAGAGTACAAGCTGAATGACGGACTGGGATAGTGAAATTAACATCGCAAATCCCGTAGAGTTTGAAGAATGTCTGTTTTTGTGCAATACTTGGCCATATGTGTACAAATGCGCTTATGCGTCTTTGTCTGTGATTTTTTTTTTGGGGGGGCGTTGATTTTACTGCCCCTACGCTTCATCTATCTTTTCATTTGATCTTTATATTTATTTTGCACATCAGTTTATTTTAGGATCGCGCAAACACGCACATTTGTCTTTTACGTAACATTTTTTTTTTTTTTTTTTTTTTACAGATTCGCTTATATGTTCTTGTTTAGCAATTTGAGTACGTATATATCTCTCTTCTTTATTCATATGTGGAGGAACACACACACACACACACACACACACACACACACACACACACACACACACATCCTTATACGCACTTAAACCTGAGAGGCATTGTTCATTTAACCATCACGGTTTTCACCCCATAAATCAATACTCGACAAGCTTACTCACATTCATCACCTGACAAGGAGACCAGTATTAGCAAGGGAGTGGTCAGTTCATGGAGGAAGAAGAAGACTGCGTACACTGCACAACTAAGCACCCTCACCCCCCTTACCCTTGTCCACCTCCTCCGCCCCCCCCCTTCCCCCATGGTGACACGCTACTCCAAATGTCAACAAACAATACTGATCCTATAGCAACGAAGCCACGCCTGCACTCCTACACTGTCTTAGCTCCTGCCTTTTAAATGTCACTCTCTCTTGCAGACTCCTCGATATTATTTTATCTTTTTTCTTTTAACAAATATATTACCTCTTTCGCCACGATACGAAACAATGAACAACATCAACAGTAATGCATGAGATCTTTGTCAGCATCTGCAAGAAAGAAAGGCATAAAAAAGAATAAGTTTTGCAATTTCTACCCAGTTTAAAGATTTTAGATAACTATTGAATAAGTAAAAATGTCTTAGAGCGATCAGTTATTAAGGAAAGAGGGAGCAAATAGTAGTGAAAGGGTTGAATTATGTTGATTTTTATTCATGCACGCTGCTGTATGATCTCGTTATTCAGTCTTTCAGTCAGTCAGTGAGTCATTCGGCTAGTCAGTCAAGGGTAACTGTGAGTATATACCAGACTAATCGAGACACACGAGAATAACACGGTAGCTAATGAACTTGCTCCCCCCGCCCCTTGTGGTAACCTGTTATGAAGTGTACCCGCACGCACGACACTCCCACACTTCCCTTATACTTCCTTGATACCACTTCCTGCATCTCGTCTCAAAATAGAATGAGCGAAAATAAAACAAAAAAAAAACAACAACCCAAAAAGCATCTCGTTTTAAAGTTTTCGAGTCCCAGCACTTATCATTTTCCATATTTATCGATGTTTTTTTAATTATTTATTTTATCTACACTTCGACTGGCACCCAAAAACCCTCGCGTGGTTTAAAAGGACATTGCATTAAGTTTAGTGGCCTTGCATTATGTAACGTGTACAGGGAGGTGGCGTGCGATGGTAATATTTGAAACCTGGCGACGGGGTAATAAGAGGGAGGAAAGTAATGGGTACTTGCGTATAAAGAACAATTGGCGCCCTGTCCCTTGGTGTTATTCAGCCACTGTTCCCTGTTCATACGCCTTCTATATCACGTGTGTGTGTGTGTGTGTGTGTGTGTATGTGTGTGTGTGTGGGTTGGTTGCTTGGGTGGGTGTTCATGCGTGCGGGACTAAATAAGCATTGATTTCAGAGAGTTTGTTTTTTTCTCTTTTATGCACGAAATAAGAAAAAAAAAACAGTAAAAAAATATTCTGAAACGACAAAGAAAAGTATACCAGTTTATTTTTATAAGCAATAAACTGCGCCATCATAGCTACAGTGCGCTCCCTACCTCCTCCTCCTCCTCCTCCTCCTCCTCCTCCTAATGAGTACTTGAAATATGAGAGGCAAAACTGACAGTATTATTATTATTATTATTATTATTATTATTATTATTATTATTATTATTATTATTATTATTATTATTATTATTATTATTTTCTTCGTTAATGCGTCAGTCTTTCATTCCGTCAGTCTTGCCTCTTAATTATTCATCCTAACATTTACTGCCTCGAATGGAGCAACAGTGGCGCTACTTATAGCTACTGAAAGTCTTTACTTAACTGAGGCTTTGTTTATTCGATAAAATTTTACGCCAGCTTTAAATGCAGTCACGTCATTTTACGAGTAATGCCATCAGGAGCCCCAAGAAAATGTGAAGTTGTGGTGTTTTGAGTTTGTGTGATCGTGGAGAGATAGAGGTTTGTCTGACTCTCTTGTCTCTTTCAGATGCAAAGACTTACTGGAGCTATCTCTACTGGAACTACTACTCTCTTTGCTCAAGACACCAAAACATATCTAGGACTACTCTTTCTCTCGACCTCAGAAATACCTGGAACTTCCCTTTTCTCTCTACTTCAAGCAGGAAATTTATTGCAAATTACCACTACTTTCCTCTTCAGGAGCTAAGACTTATTGAAGCAGTTACTTTTTTTAATGTAAGAGAAGAAGCTGGCCAAGGGCAACAAAGACAATACAAAAAGCCCACTAATTTGCCAGTCCTCTTATAGGTCCGAAAGAGACAGGGACAAATGTCTTGCAACATGCTTACTTCGGACACAAAAGTTTATCTAAAATTATCGTATCTCTCTATTCCTACGAGACAGAAAACTTGCTTAAACATACCGCCCCTCTTCTTCAGGCTGTACGAAGCCGTGATCGTTCGCTCAGGCAACTCACTGTCGTACAAGCAGGCGGTGGTGACTGGTCAGGATGTGTATCTGACGGAGACGCCGCCCCGTACCCTCACCCACTTGCTGCACGCCTCACACATCACGGACGTCAGCCTGGTGAGTGTGAGCATATACCTGTATACTGCTGGTTTCTCTCCCTATGTAAGAAATAATTTGACAAGGAGAAACTTAAAGGGAACAAATTAGTAGATTGATAAATAGATAGATACATGGGTAAATGAACGGATATATAAAAAGGCGAAGAAAAGGCATGCAAAGAGGAGAAGTATCATGAAATCCATCCTTATTTGCTTGAAGGTGCACCAGTGACCTAATTCTTGTTGTTGTTGTTCATGATGATGGTGTTTTCTTTGTCTATTTTGCAAGGTCGTTATAGCTTTATTGTAATCAATGAACTACTTTCGCCCCCCCCCCCCCCCCTACTCTCTCTCTCTCTCTCTCTCTCTCTCTCTCTCTCTCTCTGTATATACTATTCTTTCCCTTTATGTTGTTATTCATCAGTCTCTCTTACATTATTAATCACATTTTGGGAAGCCTTAAATCGTTATAAATTACCTTTGTCAATATTGTGGCCAGCAGCCTTGGGTCTCCCACCACGTGCCCTTGACTGTTAATGATTCATCTGACAAACATCATCATTCGTCTGGTGTGTGTGTGTGTGTGTGTGTGTGTGTGTAAGGAAGGGGTGGGGAGAATAGACCTTACTGTATCAGATAATCTCTTACATACTACACACGCCCATGTATGTTCTATCATTTATCATTACCGTATCCTTTGTTGTATTCCTCATTGTAAATGCAAGTATAAACTACGGCCATGAGACCATGTTGCTGTATGATCTGCGTAGTAGCTTTATCTTATCCCCTTTTTGAGGGCGTCATCTTGGTACAAGTCGAATTTCCTTACCATTCCGTTTTTTTTTTTTTTTTTTTTTTTTTTTTTTTTTTTATGTAAAAGGAGGAAGCTAGCCACCGGGAACAAAAAACTATTATGGCAGACCAATAATTAGGAATACTTGTCAACAGTCAGCTGTTTCTCTTCTCTCTTATCTTATTGTCTCTGAGAGAGAGAGAGAGAGAGAGAGAGAGAGAGAGAGAGAGAGAGAGAGAGAGAGAGAGA
>CM035191.1:16656028-16671702 GCA_020233015.1 Callinectes sapidus
AGAGAGAGCGCGAGAGAGAGAGCGCGAGAGAGAGAGAGCGAGAGAGAGAGCGCGAGAGAGAGAGCGCGAGAGAGAGAGAGCGAGAGAGAGAGCGCGAGAGAGAGAGCGCGAGAGAGAGAGAGAGAGAGAGAGAGAGAGAGAGAGAGAGAGAGAGAGAGAGAGAGAGAGAGAGAGAGAGAGAGAGAGAGAGAGAGAGAGAGAGAGATTAACAATATCAAAATTAATCAATGAATGCGTATTAGCTACTAGCGTCCATAACACTTCACAAATTAAACTTCTTTATTACTGTAGAGAGAAACTTGAAGCACGGCCTTCTGTGGTGAGCGATCCGTTGTCATGGTAACTGTTGTTCAGTCACGTCAACAGGGACATGAGTGACTGTTGTGTGGCGCGGCGGTCACTCCTCCTACACATTTTGCAAGTGGCAGTGTTCCGACATTACGAGAATAAGCCTCTCATTTGCTTTTTAACCAAGACCATTTTCAAAGGATACAGAAATCAATAGGTTATCAAGTGTTTTCTTCTTACCAATAATATAGAAATTTCGTTAATCTGTCAATATAACCTTAAAAATCTTTTCACTCCAACTTAAGCCTTCTTACGCGCAGTAATGTTCTATTCATGTCTCTCTACTCGCCGTTTGCCGAGTCAAGGATTGGCGCCATGTAGAACAAATCTCCTACTGTTGTTTCTGTTCATTGCCTTTCCCTCTGTGACTCCCATTATTTAAACTTCCACCGCAATTAGAGCCCTCCATCTCACTCTCACTAACTCGACAGGAGATATTGGAATGAGTGGAGTGCTAAGGCAGATCGAGCGTGTTGCGGGTCACAGGGCAGGTCCGACCCTTGGGCGCGACACGGTGCCGTGCAAGGATATTACAAAGAATCCTTAGTGCCGTGAGAGTCAAATAGATCCATGAATGTTCTCCTTTGAAGCTTTTTCTTGTGTGTGGGTGTGTGTGTGTGTGTGTGAAATATGAATACAGGTTATGGGTTATCAGAATGAAAATATTGTCATTCAGAATCAGTTGATTGTAAATTTTGGCCAATATAATATATATGACAATTACATTTTCCTTTGAACATTTGGTTCTTTGGGATAAACTAAACCCTCCTTATGAAATTTGTTGGCAAATTTTTCAATATCTTTATCCTTTCTTCACACCTGTTACATTTTTTTTTTTTTTTATCTCAACCGCAGTTCTTTGAATTTTAAGTTTCTTCTTCCAGGAAAACAGTTATAATTTCCTGATAACTGTAGGAGATGCAGTTTGAATATGTAGTACATGATAGGAAAAAACTAAAGCTACTATATCAAGATCTTGTCAGGGTCTCATCTTTTCTACTTTGCTTTTCTTATTCGCAGGTGCATGACTTGCCTGAATTCCTGCGAGGTGGAGTGAGGGACCAGACCACACACATCCTGGTGAGGTACCGACCCTCCAGTTGCACCTCACTAGTCAAGCTGAAGCTGTCTCCTCCCTCCCAGCCCAGGTGACTCAGGATAAAGACAAAATGAACTGTAACTCTCATTTAACGTACACCTAACTAATGTAGTATATATACATAATTCAACTTTCCATTATCAGCCCTTCTTGCATTGACGAGGAAAGTGAAGAGGAGGATGCCTTTGAGGAAGCTACCCATGCCCTGGCCAAGGCAGCTCACGACACTGCCAGCGTGTGCAGCGACCCACTTACCTCCCTCCAAACCCCCAGGCACTCCTTAGATGGAAGGCGGCACTCCTTCTCCTTAAACAGGTTACTTGAATATCTCTAGCATTTTTTTGTTATAAGCACATTTGGCAAAGGGACGATTATACCTAAGCATCATAATGAATTTTTGGCCCTCTATTTTCAAGATTATACTTTCTTCACTCATGGACTATTTCATTGTCATATGCATCATGTCATGCTTCATATTATACTGAAGCAGAGATGGCTGGATGGGTCAATTTTCATACATCACTTGTTTGCCATTCATGTTATTGCAGTGCTATTCATTATTGATTCAGCATATTTGAAAAATAAACCATCTGTGAAATTATTAGTTATTGGTAATTATGAAAAAATATAATGGTGTTAATCCTGATAACTGTAAAATGATTTTGGAGGGTTATGTGGTGTTATATAAAATTTGTTTCTTCCAGAGAACCCCTTCTGTCTAATAGGAGCTCCTCACACCTGCTCTTACCTCCCAACCATGATCAAGTGTCTTCTTTAAGTTGTGCCAACTCACCTCCAGATCACATTTACAGTGACCACTCTCACTCATCCATGATTGCAGATGTCCTCAGCAGAGGTGAGGAAGATATTGTTGGTCACCATGCAAAGATGTTGAATCTTATTTTCGTATGTAAGAACCCATCATATCAGATGTGGTCCAAATTTTATTGATTGTTCCCTTGCAGAGATGAGAGGCTGTAGTACTCAGGCTTGTGCAGATAGATAGATTTTTAGTTATGATATTAATGTTGGTTGATAAGAAAGGAAAATCAGGTCAAAGTTGTGTTACTTTTTTCCTAGATAAATTTCATAATTATTCAACATCTCATCCATCTTTATAATTTCATAAGGAAATGTCGTCTTCACATATCACCTATGATAATAGGCACTATTTTCCAAAAAGCCAAAGTTCTTGTGATGAAATAGTTGTTTCTCATTAACTAGTGGGGCAGCAGATAACTCGGTCAACAACACCAGACACTCTTCCTCGCAACAAGATGTCTCGGTCCCTCAGCGCTCTTGAAACTTACCACCACTCCTCTCCACTGGCTCTTGAGCTCCCAACAAGAAGCAAAAGTGTCTTAGATAAACCTTCAACTGGGTAAATATTGCATGTATTGTTCTCTGAAGAAAAATTAAATAACTACTCAAAAGATAAACAAAAATAGCTGTGTTTTACAAATTGTTATATTGCCCTTTGCAGATTAGTCTTTTAATTTACTTTTTCCTTGATTATTCTGTTATTCACCCAGGCGCCAACCTCAGCGAAGCCAAAGCCTAAATCTGAGAGACGTGCCAGATGGAAATGATGATGTGAAAGAAGTTCATCTCTATACTCTTTCAACTTCTACCCTCCTTTTCCACCTACTCCATTCCCTTTGGGTCTCCTCTTCTCTAGTAAGTAGTGTTTGTGACAATCTCTTTGTTGGTTGATGTACCAAACATTTCATCATAACTTGAAATATATGTACTGTATATCCCATGATTCTTTGATTCTTTAGTTAAACCAATATATATACATTGTGTGTGTATGTATGTGTGTGTGTGTGTGTGTGTGTGTGTGTGTGTGTGTGTGTGTGTGTATTATAATATATATTATCTATATATATATATATATATATATATATATATATATATATATATATATATATATATATATATATATATATATATATATATATATATATATACATACATATGCTTATATTTGTCTGTTTTATAATTGCAGATCAATACAGCTAAGCCTGAAGGAATAAGACCAGTACTTCCTGAGATCTCTAGTGAACATGGGTTAGAACATGCCTTTGGTCAGATACAAGCACAACTTATGACATCTTTAACATTGGAGCACAGATTTTCCATCTTGCAAGAACTTCAAGAAGGCGTCAAGAAATTCACCACTGTTAAAAGGCTTGTGTGGAGGGTAAGATCTGGAAAACATTCCTCTTATTTAAAATAAACCTATCTCGTGGTAAAATCTTACTAGGTGTTTACACATAGAACTTTTTTCTTTTCTTTTATTTAAAGACATTAATGGTAGATCCTTTAAGTTAACATTAAAACATTCACACCTGCTGATACTTGCAGATGTTTTTCATTGAAATTTGCAGAAAACATAGTACAAAGGTTTAGAATAACTTATTACGTATACTTCACTTACAAATCTAAATATTTTTACAATAACTAGATATTGTTATCCTTTCAGGATTCTGATACATTAAAAATTCTGGGAAAATTCATCAAGAGATACATGAAAATGTCAAGTGCTTCTCACAGAACTCGAGGCACAGAGGAGCAGCTTCAGAACCGACAAGATGAGTTGGAACTGTTGATAATGACACTGGAGACTGTAACATTGTGTTTCCAGGGAACACAGCAGTGCCCATCTAAGATTAAGGTAACAATGCAAACATGGACATCACAACATTTACTATTATCTGTTGATAATTAATAATAAAATTTTCATCATTGTAATGATATATACTTTATGTTTTTCTGTTTTCCTTATTTTGCAGTAACTTTTTTCATACTAATAATCAGTATTACTTACAGGTGATGAGAGAAAACAAATTTGAGTGCCTGTGCACCCTTATAACTGAAACTATTAAAGCACCTGAAGTTCCGGGATCATATAAATTGACATGTGAACGTTGGCTCACTGACTTCAGAGAGCTGTCATCACGTGCCTGGGAGAACTTGCCTGAGAGTGAGGTCTGTAGGTATAACTATGCTACTATTAGAGGTCCAATAAAGAGTATTTTCAGATATTAATCCTAATGAACAAGTTTCATGATTTAAGAACATGTGATATTATGTAGTCTCATGATCACAACTGCTCAGTTGTAAATTTCTACATGCACTTTGATTTTTTATTTGCTTACTGTAAATATAAATTAGATATGTGATAGGGACACTAATTGTGTTGTTTGTTTTATGTACCATTATTTAAATTAGTTATTGCTTTCATCCTTGAAATTTTGCTGTTTTTCTTCATAGCAGCTTTCATAATTTCTTCCACATATGTGCATATATTTCATCCATTAACATTTTCAGCTTCTGAAGCTAGTGCAGGAAGTGCTACACGCAAGTGCCTGTGCCCTTTATGAACTAATGAACTGTGTTACTGAACTGTCCTGGGCATGTAGTGTTAACCTCAGTACACATGAGAATGTACCCAGCTTGACAACTTTTCTCCAGGTGAGAAATATTTATATTTGTTCATGATTCTCACACAGTATTTGAAAATTACAATGAAAAAAAAACAGAGGAAGAATATGTGTCAGTTTGTGTATATACTATATATACTAATGTATAACTTGCTGTGATGGGAGGGACTTGTGCTCCATACTTTATATAAAATCTGATATAAATGTACCATTTGTATTTTATTCTATTCTCATGAAGGAGGGATTGCCAAGACAACACACACACACACACACACACACACACACACACACACACACACATAATCATCATACCCCTTAATCATTCTTTTACATTTTAACATCTACTAAATAGGTTACATAGTCTTATCATTCTGTAGAAAAATTGGAAGCAGACACAGTAGCAAACATATTTCATTTTTTTCATCCTTTATGTTATCTTTCTGAAACTTCTTTCTTGATTTTACAGCATGTCTCAGTGGAAAACTGGCTGTTCTATGGTGTGCCCCAGATGCTGGCTCTGCTACAGCCAGATGGTAGTGGTACAGCTAGTGGATATGATGCAGCACTCATCCATCAATACTGCACTGTTCTTGCTAATCTGATCCACCATAATCCTCGAGCACTGCAGTACTGTATCACAACTTATGCAGAAGAGCTAAGGCAGGTGGTCACTACGTAAAAGTACAAAAAGGCCTTAATCCTTACACCAGAAGGCTAGACTACTATCCAACTCCCTTGTTTACATTCCTTGTATATTCACTCTTCATTTGGGAATTAATCTATAACTATCAAATTTAAAACAATGGGTCAATCCCATGGGTAGTTATGATGTAATTTAGGTAACTTATGTACATTTGTCAATGAAGTGGTTGGAAAAGAGAAAAGACATGCTGGTGAAGTATCATGTACATGTCTCAAGTATGATTAAAGCAAGTTCCTGTTTTAATTTGGTTTTAATCTTCTCTTGCATGTTGACAGATATTACGTCCAAGAGTCTGTGGTGAATAGTCGGCTTGGAGAAAACTGTCCAATAAAACCTCATACTCTCAAAGTGGTTCACCTGATTGCTCAGCTGATGCGATCCAAGAATGCTCTTCGGAACAGATGAGTATCAACATTTTGCACTCAGAATTTGTTATGTTAATCATCATTTATGTCTGATAATATTGAATCATACATAAATTAAATATACAAAAATCTTCCAACATTATATCATCACTGTATCACCTGATTCATAAAGCTTATCGAAGTTCCACTATATATGGGTTTTTAGTACTTTCAGAGCTCAGATTTGAAACATATAGTTTCAGATTTTTTGTTTAGTTTGATATCATAACTATGTATAAATATGTGATATTGTGCTGCACATATGCACTTGTTCAATATTGCCAAAGATTACTGTGAATGCATTTCCTTAGAAGTGTGTTGTGACTATTGTTCAAACAAACTAGTATAGCTTACATATTTTCTTTTATTGTTCTAGAATATTTTCTATACTATATTCATATTAGCAGTACATACTCATTATATGGAAATTAACTTTGAGATTTCCCTTTAATAAGGTTCAAGTTTATTCAGACTATTGGCTCTTTGCCTCATTATCTTGCTAATGATCAAATTATTTAATTACATTTATTGATTTGGCTGATGTTTTCAAATCAAAACTTATTCTCATCATTCATTGTGTTGATATCAAGGAACAGCAGTACCATGTTCTAGATCTCAGGATCCATGTTATTATTCCATAAGGCTGCTGCATACATGAAAATATCATGGTGCATTACTAATAAATACAAATGATATAAATCAAGGGCCCACAGTGATTAAATTGAATCAACTAGTAATACAAACAACAAATTTTATGAAATCCAATACTGACAACAATAATTTCTCTAAAATGAGAGGGGCCTATGGGATTTAAATTCAAACAAATGAAATTAGGAGAGGTGTATTCTTCAAATTATGAAGTATTTGTGACTCAGTAGTTTTTATTATTTTTTTTTAACTTGCAGGTATAAGATTCATCTCTATAAGGTAAAATCAAACATAATCTGCTATAACTATCTAATTTTTCTTTGCTCACAATTAGAAAAAAGAATGATGGTCCTTTGTGCTGTTATCCACAGTTTGTGTTTCATGATACATGATATTATAAGCATCATTACTTGGCATGCATGCCAATATATTCAGGTAAAGCTATATACAAACACCAGTAGTGCCTACAATGAATTTTTGTACCATGTCACAATGTGTGTGTGTGTGTGTGTGTGTGTGTGTGTGTGTGTGTGTGGGCATGTGTGTGGTGTACTTCACCAAGTAGGAAAGAGCAAAGATACTGTACTCACCAAATTCATTGTTTTCTTCACTTAATGGATCATGTAAGTACATAGTTATTCAAAACAAAATCTCTCTGATCTTATTGAGTACAAATTAGTCATTAATCAAACATTAAACCAAACAAAGCAGACTTAAAGAATTACACTACCAAAATTCAATGATGTAAGTCCTTTGTTGTTGTTGTTGTTGTTGTCTTCTATCTCCTTTACTCAAGAACCTAATAGTTTATATGGCCTTTGAAAATAACCATTGAAAATTTAAAAAAAACAATGTGCGTGTGTGTGTGTGTGTGTGTGTGTGTGTGTGTGTGTGTGTGTGTGTGTGTGTGTGTTTATTCGTCTATACTTGGTGAACTACATATAAAGCAGAATGTGAAATATTTTGTAATTGTTGATTTGTATTTTAAATATGAAATATTATGTACCAGTTATCAACAAAGATAAATTATTTGAATTTAGTAAAATTTTGATTTAGGAAATGATATTGTCTGTGAATATATGATGAATACTGATCAGAATGTTTTTTTTACACCTATCTACCATACAGCCATATATATATATATATATATATATATATATATATATATATATATATATATATATATATATATATATATATATATATATATTTGAATTCTTTACGTATATGTAATTGTTAATTAAGCTAGGTTAATTAGGTTAGGTTAGGGGTGATTTTGATGGGTTTTTCTTTGTTTTTAAGGATATTTTTCATGTTTTATTGGTTTTTAAGAGCTTTTCATGTTATTTGAGGTTTTATGTTTTTGATTATGCATTGAACTTAAAAAGAAACATTAAAAAGATGCTTTGCAGGGGTTTTAAGGTTTTTTTATTGTCTTTGTCCTTCATTTTTTTTTTTTTTTTTAAGGTGTTTCTCATGTTTTTGAAGATGTTTTTGAATGTTGTACCATAAGGAGACTTGTATAGGGGGGGGGGTGTTAGGTTAGGTTGAAGTAAGTTAGGGGTATGTATGTATGTATATAATTTTATGTATGTATGTATGTATGTATTATTATTATTATTATTATTATTATTACTATTATTATTATTATTATTATTATTATTATTATTATTATTATAAACATCTTGAACAACCATAGAAGTATTAAATAATAATATCTCTATGTGAAGAATAATTGATTGTGGAGTACGAGAACGGATTCGCGTAATCATCAGCGTACTGTATCTGTCTCGGTCGCCAAGTAATTCCATCAGATACCATGCACTACTCCATAAAATGTGTCACTTCTCAAAAGAAAGGTCGGTCTAGGCACACAAGTATTTATTCATAGGTTGAGATTCTCAGCAAGTGGCAGAGGAAAGCGCCGCACTGGACAGTTCAATTGGATAGTGATGCTGCATTTTCCAGAGTTTCAGCGTCTCTATCATCAAAAGGTTCTAACAGGCTACAGATGGCCAAGTCAATCTATTTTCTAGTATTTTCATGATTGTAGTTGTTATTTAACACTGGATGTGCATCATCATCGGGAAAAATACTGGTAACAACTTGACAAATAATCTTTGCAACCTTTAAAAAAAAAAAGTTATACTATACCCGTATAGATTTCATAATACTCGACCCAGGAAAAGAAAATAGATAAAAGTTTTGAAATGGCACAGTATTAGGCAAGCTGAGATTAGGGTGACTTACCTGCGTGGGAGAGTAACAGGTGGAGCAATGTCGAAAGGTGTCTGAAGGAGCTACACGTGGAGAGATGATAGCTTACGCAGTTCGCAGTTCATAGAGTGGAAGAAATTCCAACAGGCCTTCATGATTCAATTTGGCCCACTTGCCATCCTTCACACTACAATATGAAAATGAAAAAAATATATATCCTTAAGACGTACATGCTATTCAGACCTTACCACAATCTCTGAATAAATAGGAGACTGAATGAAAATAATAAAAAGTTAAAAAGTCATTTGAAAACTCATGCAAACGGAACAGGACTCTACACACTCTCCTGTGTGCAATAAATCGAAGCATGGAATAAGTAAAACCTTATGATGACTTACATCTATATTGTGTTCAGGAAGAGATTTCGTAGAGATGAATAACAGTAGAGATAAAGAATAAATGTTATGCCAGGTACTTGATAAAATTTGTCATTACTCATCCCTTACCATATATGAGCAGTCTTTCCGTATAAACCTCTTAAAAGCTATCAAAATAGGTCATGATTTGTCATGTAATTCGTAGTGGTTTACGTAATTGCGAGCACCAGATGGAGCTTTCCCTCTGTGAGTTCGCAGGACGAGACAGAATTTAGGAATATAAATGGATAGCCGACGTGACAGAGGCAGAGACAATCCTCTCCCCACGCCGACAACATGAAGATCACTCTGGCCTTCTCTGCTCTTCTTGCTATGGTTGCACTTTCTAGGTAAAAAAAATAAAATAAATAAATAAATTTAAAAAAATAAAAAATCAAACTAAAACAACTATTTTCATGTTCAACAAATATGCGATCATAAGCAACAAGAAAGTATGCGATATATATATATATATATATATATATATATATATAGATATATATATATAGATATATATATATATATATATAGATATATATAGAGATATATACTGTAATATACATGAGAGAGAGACGAGAGAGAGAGAGAGAGAGAGAGAGAGAGAGAGAGAGAGAGAGAGAGAGGAGGGGGGGGGGTACCATCGTAACAAGAACACGTTTCTTCTATTTGTGCTCAACAAAATCCATATATGGTATGGGAAGAATCCTTCATATGTATAAGCCTATTTATTTCTGGAGTAGCTCTTCCTGTGTTTTTATGCGAAGTTTACCAGAATAAGGTAAAATATGACCTATCCCTTGTTTTCGCAGTGCACAGGAGCCGGCATGGTGTCGGTGTGCGGCGTTCGTGTCTTCCAGGCACATGGAAATCATGGTTTTGGAACTGCCCGAGGTTGATGTCAACGACTGCCAGAACCGCAACCAGTGCAAGAATCGCTGCACCAACGAGGTAAGAAATAAGATCTGGGCCAAGGGCAAATAAGGTAATGAGAGATATTGCAGGAATCCCGAATAATCAGTGTATTGCGTTTCACTAACGCAAATCATAGTGTGGAAATATGGACGAAATTTGAGAAAGGGAGTAGTAGATTATCCCTTCCTTTTGATATTTCAATTCAGATGAATGAAGTGAATGTTTAATAAAGATTCTTCAGAGGGGCATGAATTATTATGTTCCATCAACAGATCAACACCATGACCAACGATATGGACTTGTGGTCCACTGTTGAAGGCGACACAGTCGGCCAATACTTCTGCCACGAGCTTTTCACCCATGGTCTCCTTTGGATTCACAATTCTTACGTGAGTACTCTGGATACTTTAAGAAATCGTGAGATTGTTACTTTCTGATTTTCTTTTGAAGTTTAGCCTTGTAAACCTTATCGTGAAACATTCTTGTAATGCACTTGATTTCAAATGTCACCTCATCTACCTTACCGATAATGTTTTATAATAATTACCAGGTTTTCCTTGTTTGCTTAATCATTCCTATCCTACAGATACACGGTTACTACGAGATGTGCGGTGGACCATGGGAATACACTGGTGTGGACTCCCAGCAGCCACTGTGTTGCTCCAACAATCAGCACATTCACTGTGTCATGATGGGACCAAAAACCTCGAACTAAACCTTCACTATCACCTTGATATTTAATCCTGAGAATCCCGTTTCAGTTAATATGTTGTTTTTCATCTTTTACCATGTAAGGAGCCAGTGGACACAGGCAAGGACAGTGTGTATTTAACATCAATATATCATTTATCTTTCCTTGATATTTCCTATCCTACTGAAGGGAGATCAGTGATATATGCAATTAAAACACTTCTCGAAATGTGAGCTGCTTTGACTGGTAGTATATACTGTACTATTGTGTTGAACAAAATATGCATCTCGCCTCACATTGGGCGGTGCCTTTATTCCATACATATTATTTGAAAGATCTACTTCCTTCTTTCCACATGACTTGTGCAGATGATCCAAACTGGAACTTGCTGAACTAGCAAATGGTCACTACAAATTTGTCCACGAGTTATATAAGTAATTGTAATACGTTGATTAGAGGAATGGTAAACTAAAACGTCATAGAAGCATCAACATATTGTTATAAAATTCACAATGAATATTGACCATGAGTGAAGCCTTTTCGTGGAAACTGAACAGTGCCAGGCAAGGATAATATAGTCCTTGGTGCCAGGAAGGTATGTGAAGGACTGCTTTTGTGAGATATTGGGCGGGACGTGTTCCTTGGGCGGGACCAAGGGCGAGTATTGGCATGCTTATCACAATCCTTGGGCTGTTTTTTACATTTTCATAGTGGGAGCATCTACGGTTTTCCACTCATTATTTGATACATTTTTTTCCTCTACATAATACATAGTTGCCGTAGGAGTGATGACAAAAAAAATAAAAAAAATAAAAAAAATAAATAAAACATGTTTTCGATTTTCGGAGTTTTCACACACACACACACACACACACACACACACACACACACAGTTGAACCTGTTCTAGAAGTATATACCTAGTCATGAAGAACATTTACATGCCGCACCAAGGAATCCTTGTGCCGCACCTTGCAAAATACGTAGAGCACTGGTAGCGAGTTTCAGTGACGCTGATGTAAACAAATATGAGTCCTGACTGTCACCGCCGGGCAGTCACGCCTACACACACAGTTTAGGACAAGGACACCAGACACACAAAGTAACTGTTGTACAAAGTCTGCGACAGAAAGGCTACGTTCCTCCAAGTCCACGCAGAGAAAAGAGTATTGCCAAGTGATAGAAGCTTTCCAGACTCAAGGTAAAGACAAGAGACCGCAAATGTGTTTTTAATCACCTCGTTTTAAAGAATTTACAATATACTTTTATGTTCAGCGTTTAGAGAGTGAAATTATATAAATGGTTGATGATAATGCCAGTAAATCTCCTGACAACTTTTCCGTGGTATCACCTCTACATTTAAGAAGATTCGCCAGGTAGTAAAGCTAAGGTAGCAATAATTGGCTCATTATCGGGCCGGTTCTATTAGATAGATTCATACAATGAACACTAGATGATTTTGGCCACCGTCAGGTTGTTGTTCTTACTATTTACAACATTTCCAATTAGTACACTACCTGTCGAAAATGAATAATAACGTTGCAAAAGATCCTGGAATGTGCTGTGTCTGTCGATTTTTCTATAAGTCCGGGGGGCACAGCCCCCCCCCCCCCCCGGCTAGGTTACATTAGGTTAGGGTTTGGTTAATTATGAAAAAATATCTCTAGATTTTGGGAACTTTCCCTAAATTTAGGGAAATTCTTGAAACTTGGAGAAATTCCCATAGATATATGCAACTCCCCCCCCCCAAAAAAAAAAAAAAAAAAAAAGAAATCTCAAAAGGACCCCAAGCTTGTTGGAGGAGTTAGGGGGGGGGGGGATGGTAAAGATATGGGATATTGTATTAAACTATAAATTTAACATAGGGCCTTACTAGATCATGTTGCCCTCAGCCAGACATTATATTTTTATTGTTAATACTGAATTACTACTGATATTCTACAGAAATATCATAATGGAAGTAGTGACAGGAAAGGATGAAGTGAAACAGGCAGCTAATGCATTAGGACGCATATCAGTTCAGCAAAGTGGGGAGGTGGCAGGACGCTTGGTGGTGCAGCAGTGTCTTAGTGCATCTCTCAAGCTGGAGAGAGCTGAGGATGAGGCACCCGAGGTTGTTAAGGTGAGTCTGCTTACTTTTGTATGTTGTTTTGAATCCTGTCATTGTGTGAAAATGTTGATTTTTTAGTGGATATTAAGTGAAGAAATTGTATGTTCCCTCTTCATGTAATTTTGTTTTCCCTTGGTTTTATATAATTACACTTTGTATTCAGTTAGATTACTATTGATCTACATGTACATATTAGTATGTGTGTGTGTATGTGTGAACTGATGTGTGTCTATTCTCATCAGATGTAGATTATTCTTAGATTTTTATGGGTAAATAAATATAATTATTTCTGAATTTATACATGTTTTATTTTCAGATTGGATGTGGAATGGTTGTTTTTGTGTGCTTCTTGGAGAAAGCAACAGAAGATACAGTTGATAAGTTGTCGAAACATGTAACCAATGTACGGCTGTGTGAGAATGATAATGGCCGCCGTGTATCAGTGTGTGATGTGCAGGGTGATGTTCTCATTGTTCCCCAAGCAACTTTAGGTGGCAAGCTGAAGGGTAAAGCAATGCAGTACCACATGAATATTGATAAGGTTTTTGGAGAAGCTCTTTATCGTAAGTTTTGTCATCAGGTACGAAGCAGTTTAGAAAAGGTTTCAAGTGGTAATGTCAAGTGTGGAGTGTATGGCACTAGGCAGGTCCTGAGTATGGATACCAATGGGCCATTTACTCATATCATAGAAGTGTAAGACTCCACTTGTGCCATGAAAATGATCTCCAGGTAAGTGTGGCCTTATATAACCCAATATTATACACACTGACAATGTGATTCTATCAGAAGGTATAAAGAAATTATCTTTGATGTAAAATAATCTTTATTGAAAAGTTCAGAATGTGTCTTAAATCCCTTACACAAGAGTGTAACCACTTACATTCCTATAAGCTCCAGTATGTGAAATAAAACTTAGAAGTGAAGTATAGGGTATTTTCTTCCAACAAAATAAGTACAGTATGTACTATAATAACAAATAAAACTGCAGTTATTAGCTAACTCAATCAAGGAGTGTTTGCCTGATGATTATTTGATGTAAGCTGTAGTTTCAGTAGGAAATGGTTATAAGAAATTGTAGTAGTTGGTTGCAGATGTTGCAGATGAGCTGCTCTCCATTATCTATCTTGGAAATGCCTGCTGTATAGACATCTAGAAATTTTGCAACATCCAGTTATAATAAACACACACACACACACACACACACACACACACACACACACACACACACACACACACACACACACACACACACACACACACACACATACATATATATATATATATATATAGATATAATAGATATATAGATATATATAATATATATATATATATATATATATATATATATATATACTGATATTTGCCTCTTTTGTGAAGCAAATATAGAAGAAAAAGAAGAAAGCTCGTGGAAGATGTGGAAAGTTAGGGATGAACATTAAAGAAACTGACCATAGTAACATTTCGTAAAAAATGAAAATTGGAGATGGACATTTGAAAGAAAACTGACACAGTGCACACTTAAAATGTTGTGCAAAGTTGGAAATAGACAATTAAAAAGCTAACACTGCACATGGCACCCACAAGAACATCCTGAAAAGTTGAGTAGGAGCCGTTGCAAAGGCAGTTCTTCCTCCCGCTGCTGAACGGTGGGCTGGGAAGCGCAGATCCGTACTAAGACGTCAACAAACTGTGTCACCTCGAATGCTTCTGGAACATTTTGATTATTTGTCGTACATTTATCAAAATCTGAAGCTCCTGTATAACACAGATCGTAAGTTACAGTTTTCAAGATCGTAGAACTGCGAAGAAAATCCCAGAGAGGCAACACCATAACACTGAAGGATGGGATGTGACGGAGGCACCATACCCAGGAGGGATGAGCTGGTCAAGACCAAAAAGAAGCCTGAACAGGTAAGAACAAATGTTAAGGTAGTTGCTATGTAAGCCTTCAACGAAATACTCGGGTAGAGTGTCATTGTCTCCTTATCAGCTTCGTGGTGCTTGTGCATGGCGTCTCAAGGTCTTACTGCTCCATGTACCTCAGGGAGCAGTAAATTGAAGCTTGACACAGAAATTTAGGTAAATATGCAGTTTTAGCCAATACTCCATATCTCTACCCCCCCCCCCCCCATCCCCTCAAACAAGCTTATGGGCATGTGGGGAATCGGAGGTTTTGGGTGGGGAGACATATATGGAGTTGAAAAAAAAAAGGAAATTTTTCTAGAAATCAAGAAAATTCCCCGATTGAAGCAAACAAACAAATATATACTTATTCAAACCCCTCTCCACTAGTACAAACCTATTTTAGCAGGGGGGATGTGCCTCCCTGGACCCCCTTCTAATTATCCTAACCTGACCTAATCTAACCTAATGAAATTCCCTAAATGTACCCAGAGCCAGACACTCATACTGGACCCCCCTTCTAGTTGGGGGCTGTCCTTTCACAAGTGCAAATAATGGGACAATATGCACAGAGGAATGAATACCCCTAGTGGCGTTTGTCAGTGTCAGTCAGTCCATCATGCCGGGTGTTGCAGCATGTTAACTCATTCTCCTCAAAAAATTGTTGTCAGTGTTATGAGCAATTTATGACTGGGTTCAAACTATTCAGAATGAGAAGGGTAAGAAATGCCATGTTGGTTATGGTAAGAGATATATATGTATATATTCCCCCCCCCCCCC
>CM035191.1:16678570-16700782 GCA_020233015.1 Callinectes sapidus
AAATAACTTGCCTTATTTCTTTCCTATGAAACATCTTTCTTGGAAACTAGGGCTATTACTGAAAAGAAAGAATCCCTTTTAATGTACATCACTGTTCTTGTTCAAGATATACATCTTCTTTACTGAAAGACGAATGTTTACTCTTGATAAATATGTTTAGCAGGTATCTTTGGTTATTATTTTATTAGCTTTATTTTTCTGTCATAGAAAATAGCTATATATATATATATATATTGGAAATTTATTTTCACCAAGAAATTAAATATGAAATTCAAAAGTATACAATTCATTTCAATTTTTCTTAGCCTCTACTGAGCACACCTGATCCTTAAAGATCAGTTGCCCCACAGGCTGAAAAACGTTAATCCTACATAATTTACAGTTTACATAGGTTCTTTTATTTTAACCTAAGCCTTCTCCATTCATTACTTTTATTGCTTAAGCTAATTTCGGATATCAGAGGATAGAAAAAATAATATAACAACACTTATAATAACTATGACTCTCTTATATACAGGCAACCATGGTGGTAAATAACATGAACCAGATTTCACATTTCTAAAACGTATAAGAAGAAAGACAGCCATATTTGGCAAAAGGAAGAACTTGTTGCAAATAAACAAATAGAAATTAGATAAGATTATGCAGCAAGGAATAAGAAAGGAAAGAAAAATAATAAGAATAACATACTTCTTGCTTACTTGTTATTGTTGTGTGGGACTTTGAATAATGGAGTGACAAGCCTATAGTGTTCTGCTCCAAGACGTCACACAGATGCCTTGCCACAAAGAGATATGAGATTAAACTGAAACATTGAGCAACTTGCTGCTTTTCCAATTATAGTCACCACTATTTCATCACCATACACATATTTATTGCATGGTCATGCTTAGAGACACAGTGGCTTGTCACCATTACATGCATTAAGAGAGAGAGAGAGAGAGAGAGAGAGAGAGAGAGAGAGAGAGAGAGAGAGAGAGAGAGAGAGAGAGAGAGAGAGAGAATTATAGTAGCATATGTAAAAATAATTTTGATTACCTTATCAATTCACTTTGCTCAAATACAAGTATAACACCATGTATTGAAAATATTGCACTCGAGTACAAGTGCTTAAACTTGCACCCAAATCTGGCATGTTGGCACTAAATAAAAAAAATCATGTAAATAGTGCCTCTATTTCTTACATTTTTTTCTGGAATGTAAAATCTTTAAAATCAACATGAATGAGTCAATCAACAAGAAAGAGTTTATACCATTTATTGAAGTCATAAAGTTGTTACAAAAACTTTTCTATCTTCAACATATAAATTAAATGAAATAAACATACTTAAGAGATAAATACTTCATCTGCAGAAATAACAAATTATCCTTGTAGAAAAATGGCAATAAATGGTCTGTCTACCAAAAAATTAAGGCATACTAGTCTGTTAAAGCACTCTGACAAACACATTAACACATATTTACAATTCAATATAATTCTTCAAAAGAACATGAATGATCTTAAGAAAGTTTTAGAAATTAAGGGAAAATATGTATCCAAAATTATGAGAAGAAATATAAAGACCAGTAGAAGCATAAAAAATGAGGAAGTGGAAAACCTGAGTCTCTCTTAATAAGGCAAAATGCTAAAAATTTGGAAGAAAGTAAAATTTGACAATTACCATTTGATAAGTTACAAAAGGATTGACATAATCCTACACAAAAACCATTTTGATCTTTTGAATATTTTTCTTTTTGTTATTCCTCATGCATCTAAAATACAAACAGTTCATCAACATAATCAAAGAAACTACATCAATTATCTCTTTGGATCTTTAGTTTCATTCTATATGGTAAATATTATTTCTAAAGTAAACATATTTGAGGCTATATTCAAAAGCAAAATAGTAATAGAAATCACAGAGGAGAGGTAAAGAGGACAGTGGAGGATAGATGAAATGAGCAACATGATTCAACATAGAGCCGTGATACAGATATGTTGGAAGAAATAATGAAGTGACATGATGATTGCAAGACTAAAAGTACTGAGGATTACAAGTAACCCAATGGGCACTTGGCTTTTTGAGGGCTGTCTTGTGTGTATCAAAGAGACTCTTGTAGGCCTCAGAAGCTTTGGGATCTGAAGCCACACTAAATCCTGCTGACCGCACCTTGTCAAATGCCTTGTCCCTAAGGACGGCTGATGCCATCCCGTTCACACGCAAACGGCTGGATGAAGATTCACCACTAGTACCTGCAGCACCTGTTCAGGCAGAGGAATGAGATTAGCAGAACATAGTTCACTATTATTTCAATCACAAACTCATTCTTATTTTATTTCAGAGAATTTCTCAACAACAAATATTTTTCAACATGCCACAAAAGCATCCTGGTCCACAAATTTATCTCAGACTTAACAGTTACATTTGTTCCTAAAAACTGCTGACAAGGGGAGGATATCCCCATGAGTTATAATGCATTTCTGTCCTTACATTTACATTTTCCATACTCCCATTCTATCTTATCCCTCATACCCCCTTTCTTAAATATTCCAGAACTTTGTCCTATTTTGTTGACATTGTTTTCTTTATCATGCATCAATTCTATCAATGATTCTCATACTCCTTATATTCTATGTAGTACACAATATCTAATAAGACTAGTAATTGGCTAATTTGATTTAAGACTTTACATAAAATGTCTAAAATCCTATTTACAGTAACTTTAGATTGCCAATTTATGGAGATTTTTCCTGCATAAAAAAAAAAAAAAACTGACATGTTCTCATAAACTTGATATGTGATCTAACAAACTTGACATACTCATTACATTAATTTTACTTAAAAATCATATAATGGTAAATTCTGTTATACTTGATAAATTTCCAAACATTCTATCCATTACTGCAATGAAACACAATGATCAGAAAATTTGTCTTCAGTAAATGACAAGAGTACATTTTCAAACTGATTTATGATTCCACTTAAGATAGAACCAAGGTCTAAAATTTGTGACTGGTAATTGCTAAATCTGTAAAAGAAAAATATAGATGTACTACTATTAAGGTTGAATCACCAAATATGATCTCATTAGTGAAGAAACAGAATTACAAAGAATTATCATCAAAATCATTACGGTCACCCTCATTACCTTCACTGTGTTTGGCAGCCTTCTTAGGCTTGCTACTAGTTCCTTGTGCTTCCTCTTCATCAGCAGCTCTTTTACCCTCCTTCTTGGCCTTCTTTGCAGCTTTGGCAGCAGCACGGCGAGCATTCATGGCAGTCTTCACAGCCTCCAGTTCATCCTCTGGAGGGTTGAGAGTCACTACATCCTTTTCTTGGAAGGGAGCACCACAACGGTGGCAGATCTTTTGTGTGGACCTGTGGGTGTGTCCTTTCAGAACGTGCTCTACGAGAGGTCCCCACAGAGATCTGCCACCGTTGTGGTGCTCCCTTCCAAGAAAAGGATGTAGTGACTCTCAACCCTCCAGAGGATGAACTGGAGGCTGTGAAGACTGCCATGAATGCTCGCCGTGCTGCTGCCAAAGCTGCAAAGAAGGCCAAGAAGGAGGGTAAAAGAGCTGCTGATGAAGAGGAAGCACAAGGAACTAGTAGCAAGCCTAAGAAGGCTGCCAAACACAGTGAAGGTAATGAGGGTGACCGTAATGATTTTGATGATAATTCTTTGTAATTCTGTTTCTTCACTAATGAGATCATATTTGGTGATTCAACCTTAATAGTAGTACATCTATATTTTTCTTTTACAGATTTAGCAATTACCAGTCACAAATTTTAGACCTTGGTTCTATCTTAAGTGGAATCATAAATCAGTTTGAAAATGTACTCTTATCATTTACTGAAGACAAATTTTCTGATCATTGTGTTTCATTGCAGTAATGGATAGAATGTTTGGAAATTTATCAAGTATAACAGAATTTACCATTATATGATTTTTAAGTAAAATTAATGTAATGAGTATGTCAAGTTTGTTAGATCACATATCAAGTTTATGAGAACATGTCAGTTTTTTTTTTTTTTTATGCAGGAAAAATCTCCATAAATTGGCAATCTAAAGTTACTGTAAATAGGATTTTAGACATTTTATGTAAAGTCTTAAATCAAATTAGCCAATTACTAGTCTTATTAGATATTGTGTACTACATAGAATATAAGGAGTATGAGAATCATTGATAGAATTGATGCATGATAAAGAAAACAATGTCAACAAAATAGGACAAAGTTCTGGAATATTTAAGAAAGGGGGTATGAGGGATAAGATAGAATGGGAGTATGGAAAATGTAAATGTAAGGACAGAAATGCATTATAACTCATGGGGATATCCTCCCCTTGTCAGCAGTTTTTAGGAACAAATGTAGCTGTTAAGTCTGAGATAAATTTGTGGACCAGGATGCTTTTGTGGCATGTTGAAAATATTTGTTGTTGAGAAATTCTGTGAAATAAAATAAGAATGAGTTTGTGATTGAAATAATAGTGAACTATGTTCTGCTAATCTCATTCCTCTGCCTGAACAGGTGCTGCAGGTACTAGTGGTGAATCTTCATCCAGCCGTTTGCGTGTGAACGGGATGGCATCAGCCGTCCTTAGGGACAAGGCATTTGACAAGGTGCGGTCAGCAGGATTTAGTGTGGCTTCAGATCCCAAAGCTTCTGAGGCCTACAAGAGTCTCTTTGATACACACAAGACAGCCCTCAAAAAGCCAAGTGCCCATTGGGTTACTTGTAATCCTCAGTACTTTTAGTCTTGCAATCATCATGTCACTTCATTATTTCTTCCAACATATCTGTATCACGGCTCTATGTTGAATCATGTTGCTCATTTCATCTATCCTCCACTGTCCTCTTTACCTCTCCTCTGTGATTTCTATTACTATTTTGCTTTTGAATATAGCCTCAAATATGTTTACTTTAGAAATAATATTTACCATATAGAATGAAACTAAAGATCCAAAGAGATAATTGATGTAGTTTCTTTGATTATGTTGATGAACTGTTTGTATTTTAGATGCATGAGGAATAACAAAAAGAAAAATATTCAAAAGATCAAAATGGTTTTTGTGTAGGATTATGTCAATCCTTTTGTAACTTATCAAATGGTAATCGTCAAATTTTACTTTCTTCCAAATTTTTAGCATTTTGCCTTATTAAGAGAGACTCAGGTTTTCCACTTCCTCATTTTTTATGCTTCTACTGGTCTTTATATTTCTTCTCATAATTTTGGATACATATTTTCCCTTAATTTCTAAAACTTTCTTAAGATCATTCATGTTCTTTTGAAGAATTATATTGAATTGTAAATATGTGTTAATGTGTTTGTCAGAGTGCTTTAACAGACTAGTATGCCTTAATTTTTTGGTAGACAGACCATTTATTGCCATTTTTCTACAAGGATAATTTGTTATTTCTGCAGATGAAGTATTTATCTCTTAAGTATGTTTATTTCATTTAATTTATATGTTGAAGATAGAAAAGTTTTTGTAACAACTTTATGACTTCAATAAATGGTATAAACTCTTTCTTGTTGATTGACTCATTCATGTTGATTTTAAAGATTTTACATTCCAGAAAAAAATGTAAGAAATAGAGGCACTATTTACATGATTTTTTTTATTTAGTGCCAACATGCCAGATTTGGGTGCAAGTTTAAGCACTTGTACTCGAGTGCAATATTTTCAATACATGGTGTTATACTTGTATTTGAGCAAAGTGAATTGATAAGGTAATCAAAATTATTTTTACATATGCTACTATAATTCTCTCTCTCTCTCTCTCTCTCTCTCTCTCTCTCTCTCTCTCTCTCTCTCTCTCTCTCTCTCTCTCTCTCTCTCTCTTAATGCATGTAATGGTGACAAGGCACTGTGTCTCTAAGCATGACCATGCAATAAATATGTGTATGGTGATGAAATAGTGGTGACTATAATTGGAAAAGCAGCAAGTTGCTCAATGTTTCAGTTTAATCTCATATCTCTTTGTGGCAAGGCATCTGTGTGACGTCTTGGAGCAGAACACTATAGGCTTGTCACTCCATTATTCAAAGTCCCACACAACAATAACAAGTAAGCAAGAAGTATGTTATTCTTATTATTTTTCTTTCCTTTCTTATTCCTTGCTGCATAATCTTATCTAATTTCTATTTGTTTATTTGCAACAAGTTCTTCCTTTTGCCAAATATGGCTGTCTTTCTTCTTATACATTTTAGAAATGTGAAATCTGGTTCATGTTATTTACCACCATGGTTCCCTGTATATAAGAGAGTCATAGTTATTATTAGTGTTGTTATATTATTTTTTCTATCCTCTGATATACAAAATTAGCTTAAGCAATAAAAGTAATGAATGGAGAAGGCTTAGGTTAAATTAAAAGAACCTATGCAAACTGTAAATTATGTAAGATTAACGTTTTTCAGCCTGTGGGGCAACTGATCTTTAAGGATCAGGTGTGCTCAGTAGAGGCTAAGAAAAATTGAAATGAATTGTATACTTTTAGATTTCATATTTAATTTCTTGGTGAAAATAAATTTCCAATATATATATATAGCTATTTTCTATGACATAGAAAAATAAAGCTAATATAATAATAACCAAAGATACCTGCTAAACATATTTATCAAGAGTAAACATTCATCTTTCAGTAAAGATGTATATCTTGAACAAGAACAGTGATTTACATTAAAAGGGATTCTTTCTTTTCAGTAATAGCCCTAGTTTCCAAGAAAGATGTTTCATAGGAAAGAAATAAGGCAAGTTATTTCAACGGCCTCACGCTGGACTAAGGCATCTTGCAGCCTGAGATCATCAGACTTATACAGATGCACTAAGACTTTAATTCATACATCGTCATATCAAAGAAAGTGTGAACTGACTTCTCAAAGGTGTGTAAGATAATTATGTAATGTAAATATTGGTAGTGACAGAACTACCACAGCTGACCAAAATGTACTGTGTGGGTGTTGCTAAGTGTGGCTGGCTTGGTAAAGCATCAGGGGCTTGTGTGTCTCATTATTGTGCCTGGCCTTTGGCTTTGATCACAACCATTCTTTGATTTATTTGTCTATTATTATTATTATTATTATTATTATTATTATTATTATTATTATTATTATTATTATTATTATCATTATTATTGTTATAATTATTATTATCATTATTATTGTTTATTTTTCTTTATTTATCAGGAAGTTTCTGAGTTAGTGGAAAAGACTAAATGACAGCCAGTATGACATACCACGTTCTCCTATTCACTTAAAAGTTGACATTGATAATTTAGTTATACACTGAAAATTTCAATCTGAAAGACCTTATATTTTTTAGATTATATTTTTATGTCAGAGGGTGAGCCACTCCTTAAGATATTATTTATTAATAGTTCAAATTATGTGTATTGTAGTTGCAGTGCAAGATAAAGGCCTTGAGCCACTGTATTTCACAATAGATTGATCTTAATATAAAGATTTCTTAAAACGAGTTTATTTTTAAAGTGTTCATTTTTACTAGGTATCAGGTGGAGAGAGGAAAATACAATGAAATAAATGATCAAAACATCAAATTCTTTGCTGACCTCTTGGGTCCACACCGAATTATTGAAGGTGAGTCAGAGCTTGAAGGTCACAACACAGACTGGCTGGGCACTGTGCGAGGAGCGTCTTCTGTTCTTCTTAAACCCAAGACAACTGAAGAAGTGGCTGCAATTTTGTCCTACTGCAATCAGCATAACCTTGCAGTATGTCCTCAAGGCAAGTATGTGTTTAATTCTTTATGGATAGTTGTTTTTTGAGCCTCACTAGTAATCTTTCCATTTTATTAGTGTTTTCATCTGCCTTTCATCTTCTTATAGAAATCTGATGCCATAGTTTTCTACCATGGTTTTCTGATGTGGTAATCTGATTGATATCTATAGAGATAAGACTTGCAACATAAATCATTACTAGAGATTACGATGATGATAATGAGAATGATTATTAGAGATTGTATAATATGACAATGTGGATACAAAAGTGTGACCCGTACGTATACTTTATAATTTTATCTTTTAAACATTGAAAAGTGAAGATTGGACCCATAAAATAAAATTTCACTTCAAATTTCCTATTTTTTCCTTTTATACATAATGTTTTTTATATTTCTCTTTAACAGGCGGTAACACTGGATTAGTTGGTGGAAATGTTCCAGTATTTGATGAAATAATCATCTCAACAGACTTGATGAATAAGGTTGAAGATGTAGACATTTGGTCAGGTGTTGTTATATGTCAGTCTGGGTGTGTTCTTGAAGCCTTGGATCAACATGTGGCTGACTTTGGATTGATGGTCCCTCTGGATCTTGGAGCAAAAGGTCTCTGCCATATTGGTGGCAATGTGTCAACTAATGCAGGTAAGCAGTCTTCTCCTATATTGTTATACTAATGTTTTTTTATAATTAACACTGAATTATTGTGATCAGGAAGTTAGCTTGTAACTCTAACCATGTCAGTAGTAAGTATAGTCTAGATACAAGTTTCTTAACACATTTGGCTACACTCATCATATTTTGGTTGTGAATGCTGTCCTATTCAAGCAGTAATTGTGCAAGTGGCTCTGATAAGGTGATGTGAATCTTGAAATGCTTTAGACTGTGGCTGTTGATAAGATTATGCATTTATGTGCTTATCAAAGTAGTGTACATGTCAAGACAGGATAGATTAATTGCTCTTTACTAGTGACCTTGCTACATTTCTTGTGAGGGAGGTGGGGAAAATTCACAAACAACCTTAAGCAGGTTTGCTTAAGATGGCTGTGTGTGACATGGTGTAAAATGAAAGGGTGCATAAAAGTTTAGGAAATTCATTTGTAATATATAGAAGGAAATTTTGTTCTTTAATATCCTGTCATACTTTTACCTTTCTTACAATAATTAAAAGAAAGGTAAATTTTGGAACAGTGCAAATATTGCACTGGAGTGCAATTTTGTATGATTCATTCTGTATGTTTAACTCAACTGAAATTTATCTAACAAATTACAATGACAGACCAATAGCAATTTTACTGTGAAATTTCAGATTCTGCAAATTAGTAAAAATAATTTGTGTACAGAATTTTACTATTCTAAACTTATGTTATGATTCTAAATGTTAACATTCACAGGTGGCTTACGGTTGCTTCGCTATGGTAACCTTCATGGATCTGTCCTGGGGGTGGAGGCAGTCTTAGCCTCAGGAGAAGTGCTTGACTGCATGACAGGCATGAAGAAAGATAATACTGGGTATGATCTCAAGCATTTATTTATTGGTTCTGAAGGAACACTGGGATTTGTAACAAAGGTAAATATCTATATAATTTCTATATCTGAGTACTGTACGTGTAACGGAATCTTATTTCTCTCTCTCTCTCTCTCTCTCTCTCTCTCTCTCTCTCTCTCTCTCTCTCTCTCGTAGAGAAATTTTCATTATGCAGTTATTTATGAAGGTTCCTATGGGTTTTCCAGAAAACCATTCTTATACATATCCATTTTCTGATTTAAAATAACAAGCATGACATTGCATTACTTTTTCTTAGTGATGCATTATAAGACTGTCATTTATTGAAATGTGGAGCAAACATTCTTTCATTCTTTTAGTCATATAATCAACATTGCATCCATTGTTTATTTCAGATTGCAATCCATTGTCCTCCAAGGCCACAAGCTGTCAATCTTGCCTTCTTAGGTCTCAGCACTTATGAAAATGTTCTCAAGACCTACATTGCAGCAAAAAGCAAGCTTGGAGAAATATTGAGCTCATGTGAATTTATTGACAGATCATCTCTTGAATGTGTAGAAGAGAACTTGAAACTAAAGCCACCAATTTCATCACATGAATATTACATATTAATTGAGACTTCAGGTCAGTATGGCAAATATTTGGAGGCAATAAATTTCTATAGTTGTTGAAAAGTATATCTTCATAGGTAGTTTGTATAGTATATTCATTGCTTTTTGGTATGTGCTCATTTTGTGAATCTCCAGTTACTGATGTTTTCCTAAAGTTAAAGAATGTTTCTGTGCATTTTCTCTTGATAATACTTTGTCCAAAACAAAATAAATAAATTAATTAATGATAATCATTTATTTATTTATTTATTTTATATTTCAAGTTTTAGACATTGTATCACTCTAATTGTTTTTGCAGGGCTGGCATATAATTCTTCTTTTAATGTTATCACTATTCTTTGAGCCCTTACTTTTTCTTATTCTTATGCTACAGTGTGTTGACTAGATATTTGTCTGTTTTATTCAGGATCAAATGGGACACACGATGAAGAAAAATTGAGCATCTTCCTAGAAGATGTTCTTGGATCAGGAATAGTTGATGATGGCATTCTGGCTTCTGAACCCTCCAGAATGCTGCACCTATGGGGACTGAGGGAGAGGATGGCAGAGGCCCTTCATCAGGACGGCTACCTCTACTCGTAAGTCCCAGTGATAATCAATTTTGTTAATGGCTTGCCATATTTTGGAGCATCTTGGAAATATCAAGATTTTTTTTATGAGGGAAGGTGAATTGGCTCAGGTTTGCATTGACTAGTGTACCTGCAGGTTCAGAGAGGATTGAGCTCTGGCAGAATGCTGAAAGTGGACACAGACTGACTTGTTACCAGTCATGCCATAAATGATCACTGAGGCCAAGTGAATTTCAGTTAGCCCTGACTATTCCTCTTTCTGCATTTCCATATTACTTCAGATAGTATGCATTAGTAAAAGGATTGTTCAGCCACAGATAATCTCTGAACTCATATGAGATTCTAGAACTTTGATGTTTGCTTTATTTATCACTGTGATATTATTGGATTTCATTTTATTTGTTTATTCATTTATGTATACTATTTGATCTTATTTATTCCTTTGTTAGGTATGACATCTCCATCCCATTGCCTCACTTCTATAAGATGGTTGAAGATATGAGGGAGCACTTGGGATCTAAGATAATTCGCTGCTGTGGCTTTGGACACATTGGGGATGGAAATCTCCACCTCAGTGTCACAACACATGAATTCGATAAGGTTTGTTTATCATCATTATTTTGTTTATTATTTATTTTGTATTCTCTCTCTCTCTCTCTCTCTCTCTCTCTCTCTCTCTCTCTCTCTCTCTCTCTCTCTCTCTCTCTCTCTCTCTCTCTCTCTCTCTCTCTCTCTCTTTATCTCCCTCTCTCTCTCTCTCTCTTCTCCATTGTTTGCATGCCCTCTGAAGTTGCAATGTGTGTGTGTGTGTGTGTGTGTGTGTGTGTGTGTGTGTGTGTGTGTGTGTATATATATATATATATATATATATATATATATATATATATATATATATATATATATATATATATATATATATATATATATATATATGTATATATACACACACACACACACACATTGTAACTTCAATTTATTTGGGATTTTACAGGAGGTGCTGAATTGCATTGAGCCAGCAGTGTATGAGTGGACATCAAAAGTAAATGGAAGCATAAGTGCTGAGCATGGTCTAGGATTCATAAAGAAGAATTACATTCATTACTCAAAATCATCTGGTGCAGTAACTCTTATGAAACAAATGAAGAAGCTGTTGGATCCCAATAGCATTTTAAATCCTTATAAGGTTCTTCCTGATGAATAAGTTATCCTAGAGAAGTAAGTTTTCTTGGATATAGAGAAAGCATATGAAAGGATGGATAGATGAGTTTTCGGAAAGATTACTTTGAACGAAAATATAGTTAACATGGTGCATAACATGCATGTTAACATGAAAACTAAATACTAGTCTACTTTTACTACTTGAAATTTAACATTGTTTCATACTGTTCTGCATATACAAACATTAGTAATAGTATTGTATAATTATTGCTTATTGATATACTGATAAAATGTTAAGTTATAATAGGTAACTTACTACGAAAAATAAAGGATATATATATATATATATATATATATATATATATATATATATATATATATATATATATATATATATATATATATATCGTACTAAATGGATATAAGGGGCCATTAACGTTAATCCAACCCCGACAATAACCTGACCGTGCAAAATGTTGTCCATTACCGTTAGAGGCCCATTATCACTATTCAGCACGGTACATGATAATGATAATGATAATAATGATGGTAATGATAATTCGCTCAATAATTTCGCATGTTGTACATGCCAACAACTTGCTCTTGCTCCTTTTGATGCGCGTGCGCAGAAGGGCAACTCGCCAGTATTTTGGTCTATTCTATTTTCGCTGTTTGTGGGTGACAAGACAAGAAGAAAAATAAAAATAAATTGAGAAGTATAGTAGTAGTATTGTTACCATATGATGTAAGAGTTTTGTAGAAACTACCTACAGTACAGTAACCCACAAGCGATAAGAAGCTATGAGGGTCACAGGAAAAAGAAGAAGAAGAAGAAGAAAGGTAACGCTGTTCGCACTGCACTGGTTAAAAGGAAACGCCTTTTTAGGGTGATTCGAGCTTTATCAGGCTGATTTATCACAGTGTGTGCTCAAAGCTGTGTCTGTGAGTGTTGTACATCAAAGAAGCTAGAGAGTGGTATACTTCCTTGTTCCAGTGGTGAGGTCAGAATGAAGTACTGCAGCACCAGGGGGCAGGAGAAGGGTCTGTCATTTCAACAAGTCCTCTTCGCTGGTGAGTCTTAGGCTTGCAATATTTGAACATGGTGGCTATCGGGGAAAATAAGATATGTTTAGCAAAGGTTAGGATAGCGTAGCATGAAGTGTTTGGCGACGATTGTTCGGAAATTTTAAAAGATTTACCTTGGGAACAGTAGATTACATGATAAGGCCATATTGATAAGATGAACCCTCACCAAATGGGGAAGCGCAGCATCGTCTTTCGACCTTCCTTAACCTAAATGGGAGGGGGGGGGGGAGGGTTGCACTTCGCTGTTTCATCAGAATCAGACCTAATGGTGCATGACGAATGTTTCCTTGATTTCTCGATTTGATGTGACTGTTTATACCGAGTGCTGTCATTTTTTAAAATTTTTTATGAAGTATATAATTAAAAAGAATACTGATCATGCCTGTTTCCCAGGAATTCCTCTACTTTCACAAGTTCACCCACCTTTCCACATAACACGTAAGCATGTTTGTATCTGGATGCGGCCGGATTATAAAGCTATTAAGAATACTAAGTCTGTCTTGCCCCCATTCCACAATAAGGGGACCTCAGGGTGGCTGGTTAGGAGGTTACAGATTTAGCTTGCATTTCAAATGTACTTTAGTCATAGTTCAGTGTTAAGTAGCAATTGCAGAGGTTAATTATTATTGTGTTTAGTTCAGTGTTAAGTAGCAATTGCAGAGGTTAATTATTATTGTGTTTGTACGATATGTTGGGCTGCATATCACGGACCCTTTCACACAAGGACACGGGTGTCCGCCACCGATCATGCCCGGACCTCATGCTCCTTGTCAGTCGGAAGAATGGCGTCCAACGAAAAACTACTCCTCGTTGCCCTGCTGGCTAAAAAGAAACGGACGAGGCGCTCTGCAGAAAGGAAAGTGCATGTGCATCCTATATTATCTTCAAGGATGTACACAGGAGTGCATCATACACTTTTCCCTGATTTGTGTGCAAACGAAAAGTTTTCAACTATTTTCGCATGAGCAAGCCGTCATTTGAAGAACTTCTCAGCTACGTTAGAAAAGACATCACAGGGACTACAACAAAGTTGAGAGAATGTATTTCAAACTTCTTTTCGTCTGCACACAAATCAGGGAAAAGTGTATGATGCACTCCTGTGTACATCCTTGAGGATAATATAGGATGCACATGCACTTTCCTTTCTGCAGAGCGCCTCGTCCGTTTCTTTTTAGCCAGCAGGGCAACGAGGAGTAGTTTTTCGTTGGACGCCATTCTTCCGACTGACAAGGAGCGGCGGGTTCATGAGGTCCGGGCATGATCGGTGGCGGACACCCGTGTCCTAGTGTGAAAGGGGCCTTTGTTGTAATGCAGTAGCCAAGCAGTGCTGCCAGAGTAAAAGAAAATAGCCTGTCTTACTCATTCCCTTTTGCTTACCTTTATAGCAGTGAGTGACTTTATGAATCAGTATTTATAATGTGATTATCTCTTTTAGCACATCATAATACAAGCAGGAATATTATACTTGAACTTATTTGACTATAGACTCAACTACTGCATTTAAGAGTAGCGATTTACTAGGCGATGCGAAAATGATTTCATAGTCTGAGATCTAATGTTGTCCTCAGGCTATGCAAAGGATCTGGGCCTGTACATGCCGGAGGAGGTTCCTGTGTTACGGCAGGAGGAATTGCAAGATATCTCTGGTTATTCCTACCCTGAGCTTGTATGTGAAGTTGCTCGAAGATTCATTGACGAGACAGAAATTCCTGGTGGAGAACTGCAAGGTGAGGAGCAAGGATTCTTAATATCCTTGGTAAGGAACGAAGTATTTTGGTAGACCACATTCTTCATATATTTAGTCCTTACTTATTTTTCAAATGATTCTTTATTTAGAGCATTTAGTGATTCAGCTGGATTATTAGATTTTGTGTGAATTTGAGTACCTTACAAAGGAAGCTTTGTGGTACCTGTGCGAAGCTTTGTATCACCCGTGCATACATATGTACATGCAGGTATATATATATATATATATATATATATATATATATATATATATATATATATATATATATATATATATATATATATATATATATATCCTGATAATTTTTTTTATTTTTATTTTAACTGACAAAGTAACGCATATTTGATAGCTGTACATTTTTCAGATTTTCTATTCTTTCTCCCACTTCAGAGCTCATCAAGAACAGTCTGTGTCGGTTTAGAATCCCAGAGGTAGTGAGGATTGAAAAGCTGAAGGGTGGACTGAACATAGTAGAGCTGTTCCATGGTACCACACTTGCTTTCAAGGACCTTGGGCTGGAGGTAGTGTGTGCCTTGCTCAACTACTTCCTTACAAGATCTGGTCACCATGTCACTGTTCTCGTTGGTAGGAAGTCCCTTGCCATTGCGTTGTTATAAGTTTAATTTTGTTATTGTTAAGTTGATGTATGCTCACTCCATTTCCATATTCTTCACACCTAGCTTTGGCTGTTTGTGAATTATGCTACTAACCATCTCTGTGGATTTGTACCTCAAATAAATTTTGCCAATCCCTCCATCATATTTCTGCTTACTCTTACTGACTGAAATGTGTCACAGATATGAGTTAAATCAGTAAGGTGATGCATACTCTGGCAATGCCAAGTGGTGAATATGAAAGTGGAGGAGGCTGCATGTAATGATGTCATATTTAACTCATATTTTAGAGGGGTGACTTGGAATTCCACTCCAAAAAATGTTTTCAAATGTAGCACATTATCACGATACTTATTAAGGTTTATTGAACCTCAACACTTAAGGCCAAAGATTGAGGCATTTCAATATATTGTGTGCACCTGTCTCTACTCAGGAACATCAGGAGACACCGGCAGTGCAGCCATTGAGGGGGTTCGTGGCCAGGCAAACATGGACATTGTGGTGTTGCTGCCTAAGGGGCATTGTACACTCATCCAGGAGCTCCAGATGACCACTGTGCTGGAAGACAATGTGCATGTCTACTGTGGTCAGTTTGTAGCCTTTCAACTCATGATTGAAATGAGGGTTTATTTAGACTTTAAAAGATATAAAAAATTGACTAGATATTACAGTACTTATGGCTGTTTTCATGTTATTTATCCCATAGTTGATCTTTCTTTTTAGTGTTTCATGCATCTTAACTCTCTTTCTCTTCCTCATGCCTTAATTTTCATAGCTCTTCATTCATCTTACCTACTCTCAGTCCTGTTTCAGTCTCTTACATCCAGTGCTGTTATGTAAGTACAAGTGTTGATAGGTGCAACTGTGGAAAAAAGTCCATATTCTGCATATTTTTTTTCTAGATTGTGAAAAGGAACAGTTTCTAGTCCGTACATAAGTAAAGTTATGTTGATTAATGTATATTATGGAAGTACACTGTAAATCATATTATTAAGGCATGATATGCTTATGCAATTAATGTGTTCTCTATCAATATTTTCATTTTTTCAGTTGAGGGCACATCAGATGACTTGGACCACCCTATCAAGCAGTGTTTTGCTGACAGTCAGCTGGTAGCAACACATGGCCTTATTTCTGTCAATTCTATCAATTGGGGACGCATTATGGTCCAGATTGCTCATTACTTCTATGTGTATTTCCAACTCTGTGAAAAAGTGGGTTCTCCAGTGGAGGTGGTGATCCCAACAGGAGCTTGTGGTAACATTACAGGTACAGAATTGAGCTCACCACAGTCTTATATTAGATACATCCCATTTTTTTTATAAATTAGTCACATTGTCCAAGTGGTGTGACTGATGGCCATAAAGTAAGGTCTGGAGTATTTTCTCTTCTCCAGAGGCAAAGGGGTTGAGAGAGTAATGTGAAAGTTGTAAGTCTGCTTTTGGCTATAGCCTTTTTGGGGAGACAGCCCCCTGTGGTAGAGGGAGAGTTGACTGCCTCACTACGCATCTGGCTGGGTTACCAGAATACTGTGTTCTTTGAGTATTGTAAAGGAAAATTTAAAGGAACAAAGGGAAAGGATTTGAAACCACTTTTCTATATTTCTTTTATTCTTGTTAGGTTTGCATCTTATAACTAACTTTTGATATAAAAGTGTAGAATGCAATATAATAAAAAAAAATGATAATTATGGAAAATGTATATGTTGTGATGCTTTACTTATGATTTTCATTATAAGCTCATATTTTCACAAAAAAAAATCTTTGTAATAGAATGTAAGCAAAAGATAATTGATATGAATAATGATGATTGCTTCTACTTGCAAGTTATATATACATATTATGTTCTGATGCTTTATTTTTGCATTCTGTTATAAACTAATGAAATACTGCAACTCATTTTCATATTAACTTCTTTACGTGCAATAATTAATTTGTTTACAGCTGGCTGCCTTGCTCAGAGAATGGGTCTTCCTATAACACTAGTGGCAGGGGTGAACACTAATAACATTGTTGCTAGAACATTAAATGGTGGAGACTTTTCTGTGCAGGGCAGTGTTGTCCCATCCTTGGCTCCTGCCATGGATATACAGGTAAAGGGAGATGTTGGAGCATGCTGTGTAGTATGCTTGACTCTGTTTCAGTGGATATTCACATGCATTGAACCGATTTTGTCTTGATATTTATTATTTACTTTTGTTGCTTATTTCATATTTTTTTACCTTGCATTGTGGAGAATAGAGTAATGCCAGTTTTTTGTGTCAGTTGTCTGCTGTATGTGCATAACATGTGGTGGAAAGGTTTTGTGTGTAATGGAATTACAGTAGTTGCATCTTTATATATTTGTTGGGAATTAGGTGATGTGATATTAGATATAGTTTGTTGGATTATTTATACCATAAACTGTATATTGAAGAGATGGATATTTTGATCACTTATCAGCATAATGGTGCTAGGTTAGTGTACTTAGTCTTGGTGTGTATGCAGTATTGATTTACAGTAACCTGAATCGTTTACAACTGGCCTTGTTTTGAGTGTATATTACTACTGCTGGTAGTCATGATGATGATGAAAATAATGTGTATAACTGTGAATATTAGTGAAGTAATTTCAGTCTCTCTTCTCTTTCTTTCATCACTTATATTTTTAATGTGTGTCTTACTTTGTCATGCCAAGATTATCTATAGTTTGACAACAAAGATTCAGTCTCCAAGGTTTTCTAATTGCATGTCTTGTTGTCTTATTGACTTTTCCTCAGATACCATACAATGTGGAGCGGTTGATGTACCTGTATACTGATGGAGACACTAACAGGGTCAAGAAGGTAAGTTAGCCCCTTCAGTGTAGGGACACATTTTTACCATTAGTTTGGATATGATTAGGTAATTTTATTAAAATCAGGAAGGTGTGGCAAAGGAATGTATTCACATCAGAAACACTCTAATTTATAGGGTACTGTAGTGTGCAAATAGGAATAATCTGCTATCTTATGATTAATTAATGGTACTGCCATTTTTTTCATGACAGGTTAGTGAATGAGAGCACCAGTCAGTGGCAGTGTTATCATGTTTATATTATGTTGTCACATGAGAAGATCACCTTGGCAGTTGATGAGACAATGAAGTATCATGAGTAGATATGCTATACATGTTATAAATGTGAATCATACTGTTAAGAGATTTCTGTTTTTTCTAAACAGTTGATGGAGGATTTTGAGAGCGCTGGGAAAGTACAAATCCCTAAGGATATTATGGAGGCCATGAAGATAGCTGTCACAGGTGAGTGGTGCAAGATTGACTTTTTTAAGATATATTAATAAAAAATGAGTTTTCTATCATTTCATGTCACTTTGGTCTCCCATAGATTGTGTCGTGACATGTTGGGAAGTGTTAGTCTGTTTATGTTTCTTTTGTATTTCAAGTTGCTCACATGTTTTCTTTATTACAGGAACCTTCACAGTGGATGATGATGAGATCACCAATACCTTGCACAAGGTTTATCATGAGCATGGCTATACATTATGTCCCCACACTGCTGTGGGTGTAGCTTACCACTACAGGTGTGTGTGTGTGTGTGTGTGTGTGTTTGTTCATGTGTGCATGCACTTTTGCCAACTTGAACCTACTTATCTAGACATAGTTTGATTACACAGAATTTGAATTTTCCTAGTTTTACAGTGTCTTTATTTATATGTGTACAATATCATTATCATATGTCCATCTTGGAGCATTATGGAAAAACTCATTGTAATTACCCCTGATTCATTACTAGGAATGTAGGTGGAGAACACCTTCCCCGGGCCTACATTGCCACTGCCTCGCCTGCCAAGTTCCCAGAGGCACTGGAAAAAGCTGGGGTGCCTCCAGTGACAGAGCTTGTTACTCGCCTCAAGTCCCTCCCCACACGCTCCATGGAAATGAAGAAGGGAGAGGACTGGTATGCAATGCTCAGAACAAAGATTGAGTCCATTACTGCCAGGAGATAAAAGAAGGTGGGAAATGTGAATCATGAGCTTGCTATACTAAGTGCAGCATAAAATGGTCATTGTGGTGTGGTACTAGGTTTCCCACACTACTGCCACATCTTTGTAGACCACCGGCTTGCCTTCTTTCCCCAGCCTTGCTCCACCTCCTTAGCCTCTGTCCTTGTTTTTCTTTGTGTTTTTGTCTCTCTTTATAAATCAATGTGTTTCCAAAATGATTTCCAAAGTTATTCTAACTTTGGCTCTGCACTACTATTAAGGTAAAAAAAACAAGGTTTGTTTTTCTATATAAGAGTCTCCCACATCTTAAATATGGCATATGAGTACAGTAGTGTGACCTTGGTGCTACCATGACTTGATCTGACTCACCAGGGAGAAAGAAACAGAGAGAGAGAGATAAGGGGGTGGGATTGGAGAAAGGACCTGTGAACTGTGGAGGTGTGGCTGTAGCTGACCCATTTTACACTGCACTGAGTATAGTTATTGTTTGCTAAAGACTGTTGTTAGTGTTGGAATGAAAGCTGGAGTCCCTCTCATATCATAAACACTGATTTGCCCTTTTAAACATTTCTTTTCCACATAAGTTGTTGTTTGTTAACATTAAAGGCCTTGTAAAAAATATATTTACACAAACTTAAAAGAGAGACTATTAATTTTGTCTTTTGGGGGATGTAGAACTATTAAAAATATTGTGCAGAACTTGTCTTTGCTAAATGTAACTCAAGGGAAAATCTAATAAATGTTATTTACCATGAATATTATGTAGCTTGAGATTTTACTCTTGGTTGGCAGTGATATAGTGTCTTTTTATATTAAGTCCACTTCACTTAAGCCTTATGCCACTCTTGTAAGCATGGAATTTGTCTCAACAATTGGTGATGGCTGGTATTAGAGTTGGTGTCCTCTGCCATATCACTCACCATCTCCATTCCTCTCCTATCCAATGTTTTACTAAAGAAGATGATGGGTTAAGGATCTGGTTATATGTCACTATATGAGTTTGGGACATATCAAACACTGGTGATGGTCAGGGGGTTGGTATTCTTTGCTATACCATTAATGTTCCATCATGTTTTACCCTAGACTGATGTTGGACTAGAACCTGCTCATCCTTGCCCATTTTTTACCTACTCTAAGTTGTGGTGATTTACAGAGCATATATTACTTGTATTTTATGTATTTGGGAATTCACATAGCATGTAAGATTGTGTATTGACCCTAGTATGTATGGAGAGCTAAAACAAATACTGCATGCATAGAATAGTACACACTTTACTGATACCTAATAAAGAAAAAAAATATAACTATATACACTAACCATATGATAAAATTTACCCAAGAAGAAAACTGTGGAGGTTATAGGGAAATACTTAAGCCACCCCTTCAAAGAGCGTTTTCTCCCTTTCTTTCCACTCAAGTCGCCACACTCAGTCTCAGGCCAGGCTGTAGTTCACGGGCGGCAGTGGTGGGGTGTATACGCGTTGGTCTCGTCCGTAGCTCCACCATGCTACTGTGGAGAAGACGTGGCATATTCCGCAACATATACGCCATAGTTCTTCTGGTTTTATTCACTTTCTGCCTTTATAAAGCTGGACATAACGATGACTGGAGGGAAGCTCATAAAAAGTTGGTGGGGAATCTAAAGTTAAGATCCAGAGGCAGTAATAGTATAAATAACGATGGAAATGAACAAGTACATGAGCGTCAGGAGTTCCATGCCCAGGTAAGGATGATGTGTTAGTGCTTATTGGCTTGGAGGGAGGGAGGATGTTAAAGTGTGAGAGAAGTAAAGCAGAAAAAGAAAAAAAAAAAAACTACAGTCTTATCAGTTTATTCTTCATTCGTGGGAGAAGATAAAGGATTTCTCTCTCTCTCTCTCTCTCTCTCTCTCTCTCTCTCTCTCTCTCTCTCTCTCTCTCTCTCTCTCTCTCTCTCTCTCTCTCTCTCTCTCTCTCTCTCTCTCTCTCTCATGTTGACGAGAGAGAGAGAGGATGCTAATAAATACTAAGTGAGAGGAAGGGAAAGATAACAATGGGTGAACTGATAAGACTTATTCACCTTACATTAGTGTGTGTGTGTGTGTGTGTGTGTGCGCGTAGGTGTGGGTGTGGAGGCGAGCTTATACAGGCAAGGCTGCTGGAGTGGAGGTGGATGGGTGTGGGGAAGGGCATTCTTTTATAGCCTTGTGGGCAAGTTAGACACAGCACTAAAACACGGGAGGGGAGGGGAAATATGGGTAAGGAGAAGAGGGTATAGTTTGAAAAGTTAACTCGTCCTTATTCCTTCCCTCCCTCCTCTTCCTCCTCCTCTTCCTCCTCTTCCTCCTTCTTCAAGTAAACAAGGGCCGTTGCTTTTCATCGTTTCCATGGTGATGTTGATTCCTTGACCTGTTTCTACCTTCACTTCACTTCACTCACTCCCTTCCTTCCTTCCTTCCTCCTTTACCCCCCGCCCCCCCTTCACTTTTACCTTGAACCTCGCTACCACCGTCCTTCACTCTCAGCTCTAAGGTTCGCTTGATCATTATTATTATTTTTTTTCTTGCGTGTGTTGCATGTGGTGTGGTGTATTAATAATGTGGGCAAACCTGTTTCGTTTTGCCTGGCTCCGGTGATGGTGGTGGTGGTGGTGGTAGTAGTTGTAGTAGTGGTAGTAGTAGAGGAAATGTGTAATAACAGCATTGATAGTGTTAGTAGTTGTTGGGATGGTGATAGGAGATAGCCTCTCTCTCTCTCTCTCTCTCTCTCTCTCTCTCTCTCTCTCTCTCTCTCTCTCTCTCTCTCTCTCTCGCGTGTATCAAGCCAGATTGTTTCTCCCTCCCCCTCCTCTATCCCTTCCCTCTCACTCTCCCTCTTCCTCTCCCTCACTCTCCCTCTTCCTCCCCCCCCACACTCACTCTCCCTTTCCCTCTCCCTCTTCCTCTCCCCCTCACTCTCCCTCTTCCTCTCCCCCTCACTCTCCCCCCCTCGTACTTCCATTCTTTCTCCCTTCACATCCTGTGGGGGAAAAAAAAGATACATCACGTAATATGTATGACGTGATGTAAAAATAGGAACCATACAGAAAGTGTGTGTGTGTGTGTGTGTGTGTGTGTGTGTGTGTGTGTGTGTGTGTGTGCTGCAGTTGGAATTATTAAGAAGCATTAAATCAATCTCTCTCTCTCTCTCTCTCTCTCTCTCTCTCTCTCTCTCTCTCTCTCTCTCTCTCTCTCTCTCTCTC
>CM035191.1:16742474-16771843 GCA_020233015.1 Callinectes sapidus
TTTCAACAGAGGTAGTACAGTCTTTCATTGTCGCCTGAAAGTCAACTGCGCCACAGAGACCCACAAACCACAAGCGTCCTGGCGTTGCTCCCCGAGAGTGGCGCACGGCATGCAGAATGAAGGGTTGGCATTACATCCAGACGGAGGCTGCGACTCCTGGGACGCCTTGCCCTCAAAGAAGCGACAGTGAGAGGCGACCTTGATCGAAGTGCTCTGTTACCTCAGTCGCCTCTTACTGCGTAACCAGCTTGAGGAGCAGCCCAGTAACAAAGTATGGGAAAAGTCCCGCCTTGTAGCACTTCCTGTCCTGATTGAAGGCCTCGTCTGGGTTCCAAGGCTCGTATTCTTAAACATATCTGTGCTTCACCTCTACTGCTTCAAAAGGCTTCATTCAAATTTGCGCGGGTTTGCTATGTGTTTTTATGGTTCTAGAGGTAGATTGACAAGATTTCTACATTATTAACAGCAGAAACAGCCTTTTGAATCCTGCTAATTATCTCTGTGGCCTTGGAAAATAGTCGTGATGAGAGCAAAGCGTTTCTGAATACGGACCTTAGTCCACAGGATCTTCTGTCGTGTCTTTGTCTGACTTCGATGACAGCAAATTGGAGACCAGCTGGTTGGGGCGGAAAGTTTACATGTTTTCCTCCCGCCATGACTAAGAAAAGCAATTTAATCTAATTCAATTTACTTTGAAAATTTCCTTCATGAATAAATGTGATTCTGTTGTGTTTTACCCATGAGTCTCCGGTGATATTAAACCTGCAGACGAACTGATTGAGGAAAACTATGAAAACTGAAGGCTGTAAAAGAACTTGTAGTGTTGGTTCATATAAGTGTCGTTTTTCTCGTAGTCTTCTGTGACACTAAGTTCATGGGAGAAAGTTTGTGTTCCCCCTTCCCTCTTAAATGAAAAGATATAAGAACCGCCCTTAATATCACATCTAACTCTGAAATCAAATGTGACCTTTTCCTCGTATCTTCGAATCCACGGTGACGTCAGACTGGAGACGAATAAATTAAAGAAAGATTCCGTGCTCTCTCCCCTCTCCATGACACTTATCCTTCAAGGGTCACATGGTTCTTGCATTAATGTCTTTTCCTCGTATCCCTCAGTCCACTGTGACATCACATTACAAACTAAATGAGTAAGGAAAACCCACACCTCTCTCACACTCATAAATTTTCCCATAACTGCCTGACCCACGTGTCGGGCGAACGAGCACTGCTGTGGCTTGCACGTGTAGTGGTCATGGGGAGAGTCTCGCGGGAGGGTACATATGTACACGTGTCCTTACGACCTTTCTTATCTGCAGAAAATCTAATCATATATGCATCCATGTGTTTTTAATTGGCAATGTATATAGAAGTAGTTAACCATATATATCTCTATGCACAAAGGAAGTACAAGAACGAAGGCATACACAAATGTAGAGTAAAGAAAACTCCGTTAATCTCTCGCTCTTATAAATAGAAAACAGAAAACTCTTAATTATGAATGTTATATGGCTTCTCTTTATTGCCATTTTCTTATTTTGGCATTTTTCTATGTTGATGCGTGTTTGTGTGTCATTTATTCTTTCAACTTAATTACTTTCATTATTGTAAGTCCACAAGAACATCATGCATAATTTCTATTCATATCAGTTAATTCGCAGACACCTCCAAGTCATTACGTCTCTCTGTATATGTAGTTGGTAGCAAATGATCGGGTGAGGAATGCGTCTGCGCTAAGGATGAACAGAACATAGTAGTGTTACCGTTCCACACCTAACGAGCACCCATCAGGCTTGCATTAGTATTGACAGTACCACACCTGTGCCACACCTGGTGAATCGAGGAGCCGACACCTGTGGCTGCTGTGTGTGGGCCATGACGTGGTGTGATGGTGGTGGTGGTGGTACTTGTTCACGTTTAGAGAGGGTTGTCATTACCTTGAGTTTTTTTTCACGTATTATGGTAGCTTCCTGGTCCCTTGTGTGTGTGTGTGTGTGTGTGTGTGTGTGTGTGTGTGTGTGTGTGTGTCTGTTTATCATGCTTAGAGTCGCAACATCACAAATCACTGTATCGGATTACGTCAACACCAACTAGTTTGAATAAGGAAGAAACATGACGCAAAAATGTTCAATGGAAATTCTAATTAGCCCGCGCACACACACACACACACATACACACACACACACGCACATGCACACACACACACACACACACACACACACACACATATCTGTCTTTTTTAGGACAACTTTGCCCCATTCTTATTATAGTTACTACTGCTACTACTGCTACTACTACTACTACTACTACTACTACTACTACTACTACTATTACTACCACCACCAGCATCACCACCATCACTAACCATTTCTCTTCCCTTCTTCAGGCAGGTTCTTCTAAACGGCGAAGAGCTTCACCTAGGGGTTAACGGGGAGATCCCACCCCTTCCCCCTACTGTGCTGCTCCCCGGCCCCTTCTCCGTGCCTCCCGCCTCCCTTGGTTTCTGGGTTTTGCCTCGCGCCCGTGCCCCAGCCTGCCTGTAGGTGGGAGGCAGGTAAGCAAACATTTTATTGTGGAACGCTTGTCTATTTAGTTGTTCATTGGTTGTTAATGGAGGAGGAGACAAGAAGAAAATTAGGTATGGGAAGTTGTGTTTCGTCACAACTCCTCGTCCACTGTGTTTATGTGTTTGAGTGTTGTTGTTGTTGTTGTTGCTGTTGTTGTTGTTATTATCATTGTTTTTGTTATTATTTTTTTTATCATTATTGCTATTATTGTTATTATCACCATTATCATCATGATCATCATTACTATGACTTGTACTATTTTTACTACTACTACTACTACTACTACTACTACTACTACTAATAATAATAATAATAATAATAATAATAATAATAATAATGTTTGCTATTAGTATCAAAACTAACGTCATTCTGTGCCAGAGGAATTTTTTTCTATGTAAAAGAGAAAAACGGTCAAGAGCAAGAAGAACCATAAAAACGTCCACTTGGCTCCACAGGGCAGATGGGATGCATGGGGCTGGAAGGGAGTGCGTAGGTGAGAGGGCGGCAGGGAGGCAGTGGGTTGTGGGTCACGGCGTGGGTAGTGAGGGAGTGGGTGGGAGGAGGCAGTGTGGGTGTTCTCTCGACGACCTAGTTATAGAAAACGAGAGTGGAGATCCGGGGGTCGCGAAGGAGAGACAGTGCTGTGTTTACAGTAGAACAGCGCAAAACACTGATAAGATGGGCAGTGCTGGCTTACCCTCGTGACGTCACGTGGGGGATCCTGCCATCTGGGAAGTGTCTAAGTCTACTGTAGCGAGGGGCCTTGGGTGAACGGAGCTCCCATTCCTCGTGCTGGCAAAACATTCTTTCTTTGTTTCTTAGGACACTCCCCTCTTCCTTCCCTCTCCCTCTCACTTTTTTTCTTGTCATTTTTCTTCCTTACAGCAGCAAAGGGCCTTGGGTGAACTGCTAAGACGTTCCCTGTCTCTTAGGACACTCCCCTCTTCCTACATTTTTCTTTTACAACTCATTTTTCCCCTCTCTTAACGAATGCAATGTTACAAGTCGCACAAACAAGGGAAGATAAAAAGTGGTGGCAGCAGCGGTGGGTAATTACCACCACGCAGGCCAAGCAGACATAAAAAAAACGGTAAACAAATGCATCTCTGTCTGCCCTTAACCCTCATCGCACTTCATAGAAAACGAGATGCTGGGAAAGAGAGACACGTTGCAGTAAGAACTACGGCGCGTGTGTGATTTCATGAAGCCTCCACGTGCATCATTTGCGCCTCTTTCATCATCATTATATTATCATTGGCCCTTTTTTTCCTTTCTCCCTCGTCCTTGTGTTAATGACATGCACGCTAATCTTGTAAGGAGATTCAGTGTTTGTCAAAATTAGTCAGTTTCGTTGTGTTCTCGGATTCCATACAAATGGAAGGCGCTGTTTGTGGTTTGAAGGTTATGTCTGTCCACGAGTAAGCTTATAGTTATTCACGGCAACTAATAAGATGAGATGATTAATTGGTAACAAGCCATCCACTGGTATTTGCGACTCCTAATTCGATGGAGCATTTGAAACATTTGAAATATTTACACCGTTTATAATAAAATATGAAAACGTTAACCATAATGTTATTGTATTAGTTATTAATATATAAGCCTTGATCTATGTATTTGTCTGGCCTACATGTACCAATGTCACGTTCAATCTTCAGCAAACTAGAGAAAAGAATTAGAATATTATTTTAGTCAATTTTTCGTATTGGAAGAAGCTTGTAAAAATAGGTTCAATTTTTACTTACGTTTGTCTGTAGGAAGAACATTATGAATTGCATTTTGTTTAGTTTTTCTTTTCTCTGTCTTTGCTCTCCTATATTAATTTTTACTAGTCTTCTCTCTGTAAATATGTCAGACAATTATCTTTTTACTTTTTCATTGTTTCCAGTTAGACATTTTTGTTTTTTATAGTTCTCAGTCTCCATAGCTTTCGCACTCTCCTCTTATCCTTCACAATAAGCCCAAAATAATGATCATTTCACGTGTACCATTTTCACTGATGTAGCTTTTTGTTAGTCTCTTTAGTAGTTTTCAGTGTTTCTCTTTCATTCCCTTACTCTCTTGTTTCTCTCTATGATAATGGTGATGTATAAGATAAGCAATATTTCTTAGTTTACAGTGGTAATTTTTGTGCTGCATATTTTTATACATAAACACTACTTCCTGACAATCCCACTGTGGTCTTGAAATCTTTGAGAAAAAAAAAATGATCTCGTTTAGTGGACGTTCCTCCTTCTCCTTCCTTCTTCCTCATCTTTGCAATGCGCACTTCCCGAGACGTGGTGTTTTGCACGTTCGCCACTCATCCTCAACCCTCCACGTGCTAATCCTTCTGAAAGTATAACCTTCGCTAGTGTCCTTACTCACGTCTTTCTCTTTCGTCACTGCAAGCAAAATTGTGCAAAGAGAAGCCTTACTTAAATGTGTATAATGATAGCTAATTACTAAGTGAATGATGAAGTTGATATTGTGAGATATTTATCGGTCAAATACGGTTGTTTGGTTATTTATTCTCTCTCTCTCTCTCTCTCTCTCTCTCTCTCTCTCTCTCTCTCTCTCTCTCTCTCTCTCTCTCTCTCTCTCTCTCTCTCTCTCTCTCTCTCTCTCTCTCTCTCTCTCTCTCTATCTCTCTCTCTCTCTCTCAAAATTGCTAGATCCCAGTATAAGAAACATGTCATCAGAAACACTCTCCTCTATACCAGTGATTCCCATCCGTGGTTCCGCGGAACACTGGGGATGCGCTGACCATCACCAGGGGTTCCACGAGAAACCATAAAGTAATTGTGTACTATTGCAAAATGACAGTGATATTAATTCATAATTCCTATACTCAACAACACATCACAAGCGCATGGAAAATTATTACAGGGGGTCGTCCGAGATGGAAAAGTTTGGAATCAGTGCCCTATAACCTTCCTTCCTCATTAGATTGCAGCTTGTGTAATCTTCTGAAAATACATTCCACCCACGCGTCTGTGCATATGAAAGGCGTGTGTTATGTTAGCAAGTGAGGGGTGGGGGGGAGGGGGATCTACCTTCTTCACCACCTTCCTCCTCCTCCTCGGGCGCCAAGGAGGAGGGGTCGGGGAAGTGGCAGCGTGTATATAAGCCCGTTCGCAGAGATTCGAGTCACAAGTAGCATCACCACTGCTGCGAGGTCAACTCCCATCCTCCTCTCTTGCCACCGCTGCCTCACGTGCTCCATACACAACACACTAGCAATGGCATTCTCAAGCCTTCTGCAGACTTTGGTTGTCACTCTGATGGTGTGTGTGTCTGCCACGGTCGCCATTCCGCCCGGCGTTCTGCCCTTCCTTGGTGAGTAGCTAACTGGACGAAGCTGTCACTCTCCTGCTGGGGTTGCAGTTGCAACTCCCACTCTCCTGCTGGGGATGTATTGTTACTCACCTACTCCTGCTGGTGGTATGAATCTTACTCACGCATTCCTGCTACACGTCTCCTGTGTTTTTCCTCATGCCGGTGCTGAAGTAATTTTCCATGAGATGGTGTGAGCAATACCAGCTATCTGAGAGAAATATTCTAAGTTTACCCTGGCACTACATTTTTTACATTTTTCTTGACGTGATCCTCAACCCGTAAATCAGCAGCCTCTGTGATTTATCGACAGAACAAAGTCCTCCCGCAGCATCACTCATTGACATTTGCTGTTTTTTGTACAGTCACTGAACATTATTTTTGTCTCCTTCATGTTCTTCAGATACAGTTTCCAGCTTTTTGTCTAAATGTGAAATCATATGCTGTGTATTTTTACATTCATCTCGCCACCGTGTGTGTGGGTGACGTGAACATGTATATGTGTGCTCACTACCAAACATTGGTCATTACAAATGTTGTCATTTCTTTTCAGGACAGCAGAATGAGTCTCCCAGGCCCGACATGCTTGACTGTTCACCGTCACCTGACGGCAAGCCTCTGCCAGCCGGGTAAGTTCCTGCCTCAGTCAATGAAGCACTTGAGGCCAAGAGTTAAGAACATGTATCTAATAAGCCAAACATTTGACAACCAGGGAACTAATGACGATGATTGTGGTCCCTCGCAGATGCCGAGAGACCGAGGCCCTCACCTACCGGTCTGAGGACCGGGATGTGGTGGAGGTGGTGGAGGGGGGCGAGAACACCATTGTGGTAGAGGATGAGCACGCAGGCCCCTTCGTCATTAGGGTGCCTGAGCAGCCCCTCATCAAGAGGAGGAAGTGCTTCTTCCGCCACATTTACATCGCAGAGCTGGATATGTGAGTAGTGGAACATTTAACGTTCTGGAGCGTCTTAACTCCATCTCTGCAAATCTTCAAAGAGACATTACTTCACTCTCCTTCCTCTGTCCTCTGTGTTCCACTGTCTGTCATGTTCCATATCTAGACCACTCTATGGACTTAAGTTATTGTAATTTTCATAAATATTTTCATTATTACAGAAATGGCTCAACAATAATTCTGCACCAACAACGAGAAAAAAAAAATTGCATGAGAGCCTGACTTATTATCACTTGTCACTTATGAGAATCTCAAGCGATGAAGCAGTGATGAGCGTTGCTTTGGTAGTGTAGGGAGATGTATGGTTAATGTTACTTACCTGGTGTCTTCTCCTTCACGTTACAGCTGCGTGATGCCCCGTTACCGCTACCAGCCAGGATCCTTCAAGTTTCCAGGACTCACCGCTTACTTCTAAACCTAAAGGTTCAAATCTTCTCAATTTTCAAAGCAATAACAATAATACTAATAGTAATACCTAAATAGATCATAAATGACAAACACAATATGCAGTATTAACAAGGATCCTTTAAGTTTTTCTGTAACTTTAATGTGATATCTTATTATTATTTTATTATATATATACAGTAAACACTTGTATGGATTTGTATATTTGTGCACTAATGTTTCTTGAAAAAAGTTGTAGTTTTGTATATCAACTTGTTTTGTCTGATCCTAGTGGGTGAAGTAGTGGTGGTGGTGGTGGCAACAGTAGTGGTGGTGGTGGTAATGGTGGTAACAGTAGTGGTGGTGGTGGTAATGGTGGTAACAGTGCTGATGATGCCAGTGGTAATAGAAAAATGCTAACAGTATTAGTAGAAGTAATAGTAGCAGCAATATTATAAGTAGTTACGATGATATTGGAAAAAATATATGACCTCTTCTACATGTTATCTTTGTTCATCATTTTGTTACAATGCACCATCTTGTCATTGGTATTTATTATGGAATCCAGGGTGAGACTGAGGGGTGAACTAAGCTTATCTGAGTGATGAGACTAAAGGAATATACAAGGAATATTTTGCTGCAAAGAGTCACAAAAACCATAAAGTTATTCCTTGAAATTATCAGTTTTCTATATGATATTTGGAAGTATGTTAGATGCTGGCGGTGACTATAACGATTCTCTACCAATTGTAACTTACTATAACATGTGTTTGAAAAAGAAGATAAAAGAAAAATGTAAGACAGAAGATCTTGCAAAAAGAAAAAAAAATGCCGTTGTTTTCTGCTCAATATATGGAAGACAGCCATAATGCAGTGGTAACTATAATATTCTCTTCTTATCCACCTTACAAAATGACATCCCTGTTTTCTGTAAGACATTTTGGAAGCGTATCATGTTATAGCGGTGACTACAACATTCCCTTTCTGTCACCTCAATGAGCTTCTTTGGTGTAAGATGACCTCATTTGTATTGATGGAAAGAAAGACTCTTTGAATCTCCCATGTTATATACTGTATGCACAGGATTGGAGGAAGTTTACAATGCCGGTTATGAGGTGAGCCAGGTCTCGAATCAGTCATCTTAACCACTGACATGAGTTTTGGTGGATCACATCGAGTTATATTCTCACACTACACCTCCAACATTCCCCACACATACTGATCATTAAACAGTTGAAACATAACAGTGAGTTTCTTCGGCTTTTCTACCACGAGTTTCTTTAACGAGAAGCAGCGGGTGTTGGGTTCACTGAGATACCCACAGAAGTAGTCGTGAATATTGTACATTGCAGAGCTCTTCTGACACAAAATCAACATAAGATATTATATTTTTGGTTGTCAGTTTTATGTGATGTCAAACGATTCATTCTCAAACGTTTCGGTGTTGCATCTGCACTACTTTAAACAGTAGATAGTGTAGCTTCCAAGTGTGTTTTTCCTGATTGTAGTGATGGTTTAACAAGGACTGTACACCATCAGTGGGAAAAGTATCCCTGAGAATCTGACTGATCATCTCTGTGGCTTTTGAAAGTCATTTTTGCGAAAGACTCCAGTGTTTCAAAATACAAAGGTACGAATTATTGCATTACTATTTTTAAAACACGAAGATAAAAGTAGCATCACTCATCTTCTAAATCGGTGTAGATAAGCGGCAACAAACACCCAACGAGCGGATGTGGAATGATAAGAACCTTTCACGAACTAGGCTACTCCGTCATGGGGTTTACCATAGAAAAGAGAAACTATAGTGACCTTCTTTGCTTGATTTTGCTGTTCTTTGTCACTGGAGGTTTACGAGTATGAACTTATTAAACTTACACCTCTCAATAAAAGTTCAAAGTATATGTGTACCGCAGGGGAAGCCTAGGAACCTTCTGTATATAAAGATTCGGCTCTTTCATTGTCCGTCTCTGCAAGTTTACAGTACAAGTAGGTCAGACTTATGTAAGGAACTTTACGCTGTCATCAGAACAGTGACATAAGATTGGGGAAGCTTCAAGAACCTGTTAAACCGTACATGTAACGGTCCCAGTATGAAACCCAACCACATTTTATTCCTTCTGTCTTCCTCATTCATAAATCTATCTGATCTTTTAAAGCTCCTGGAAACTTTGACACTGATATCGTGATTATTCAGTCCATTACATATGATACGAAAAATTATAGTGTGTTATAAGATGCATTCACTAAAGGCCGTGTTAAATAAGAGGTAGATGTGGAGAAGATTACATGGAATACACGAGGATGAAAATAAATCAGTTAACTCATTTTAGACCTCTGCATCAGAAAATCAGCTTATAAGACAACATGCACAGCATTTAAATTCCCCCCCCCCCCAGTAAAATAGAGTAAACATATCGTAGAGTGATCACTTATTAAGGAAAGATATGACAAATAAAAGTGAAAGGGTTCAAATTAATATCAATCACTCGCCATTCATAAATCGAAGTCACTACACCACCACCACCACCACCACCATTACATCACTAGAAGCAGTCAGTCAGCGCGGGGGATTTCCCTGAACATCACCAGCCCGAGGGTACGCACCTTAAACAAGTTTCTGTCCTGACTCATTGGTATTCAGGCGCACGAGTCCACACCACATACATAGTTACGCAGAGCCCTTGCAGTCACTACCTCCAATATTTTCCGTTAGTGTAAATAACGAAAGATTTAATTTTTCTTCTTTTCTCTTATTATACAAGGATAACTTCTTTTTATATTTGTGTAGATTATAAGTACATTTTATTTCTAACTTGTCGGGATGAAGAGGATCCTTGAATTTAGCGTATATGTATTATAAATTCGTTTAGATGAGAGGAACATACGAACATAAGTACATAACAAAATGAGAGAAGCTGCAAGAGTCCGGTAGACTTATCCGATGTGAACAGAAGCTTCCTATAAGTTCATTTAGATGTCAAGAAAGTCTCTTCTGATTACATTTAGAGATGAGTACAGCATCTTTTCATTTCCTTTAGACATAAGGAGAACGTCCCTTCTATTTGTCTAGTAAGAAGAGCTTGTTTCCAATTCCTATAGATAAAAACTATTTCTTTTCAATTTATTCTAGTATTAGACATCCATGAAAACTAAAAAAAGGTTTTCCAGAAAATCCCATATATACTTACTGACAAAGATGACCTAGTATGAAACATTTTTATAGGCTCAATTAAAGATATTTCTAAAGGAGGAATCTTAGCTCAACACGCTGGTAGACTGAAAGGAGTTAAGAGATAAGCCTAAGGAAAGTAGAAGGGACAAGGCAAGGATGTTCAGTCGAAGGTTAAGAAGCGGCGAGTTTTTTGCCTGTCCTCTCTCCTCTCCTCTCCTCTCTCCTTAACCTTAAAGTTTGTGGTGGACGATGTGTGATTGTAGTGATGATGTAGAAACACGCAATCATGACGAGACGATGTGCTGAGAGGTGTGTAGAAGTTCAGCCATCTCAGTGTTGACAAATAGGACCATAGTAATTAATAGTAATTAAGAGTCAATTAGGAAACTTAAGAATAGACCAGTAAGGTTTTTCAAGACTATTCCGTAATTTCTTTGATAGTTAAACAAGGATTCTGCATCATCAATGTGTAAACACGCGTGGGAATGTGTCTAATCATCTCCTTGGCTTCTGAAAATGGTCCTCATGGGAGCTTAGTGTGAAGAAGAGACTTGAGTCACCACAGTTTCCTCGCCCTACGTGTTTGCAGAGGTGACGGCAATGAAAAATACAAAAAAGAGGGCAGTATTAAGGTCTGCTGTCAAGTAAAAAATAAAGAGAGAGAGAGAGAAAAAAAAGATAACAGATAAATGAACGAATAGTTAAATTAATGGAATACAAATGGAATATCACCATCACCATCACCACCACTAACAACAACAACACAATACTGAATATTTTTAAATGTTTTGTCCTCTCGCCAGAACTATTTATTAAAGACCACACAAAGATCAGATTTTCATAGGTGCTTTATTTCTCTCCAACGGTTATACAGAAACCTTGTCAGACCACCATAATTAGAAAGTAGTCGAACAAAGGTGGAAACGTTTGAAGGGACTATACGGTCTTTGTCCTGCAGGTAATGTCACCGACCAGTGAATCAGAATAGGAACATAATAAATTAAACGGATGTTAAAAAAATGGTAATGAGAAATAAAAGGAAAATATTATCACTACCACTTCCGTTAATATTCGTGTTAAAGGAAGGAACGGAAACGCGTGTCAATGTATATGATTAAATTTTCTTTAACTTTTCCTAGTCCTTAGTTTGTCTCCTCTATGTACACTAACCCCTTCAGTATTAGGATGCATTTTTACCACGAGTTTTGAATATGATTAGACAATTTTATTGTTATTAGGAAGAGTCTATGGAGGTCATGAGACTAATGGCCACAGTCTATACTATTCTAATCCCCCTCATGAGTTTCTGAAGCTGTATAAAATCGACAAATAATAAACAGAATAAGTAAGAAATGCGTCTCACTACTGAAGGAGTTAAACATTAAAACAAAGGATAGTTATGTCTAGCCACACTCCACGAAGCCATACAAGCTGAACACACAAGATCGAAGATTAAACAAGAGCCCGCCAAGTCTCCCTTTTTTTATGTAAGAGGGGAAGAACTAGTCAAGGGCAACAAAAAACTATCAAATAAAAAAGGCCCACTTAGATGCCAGTCCCTAAAGAAGGCTGAGTGATTTAGCCCCCATAAAAAACTCCCTCTTAAATTACTTCAGGTGATTGGTAGAGGGAAATATAGAAGCAGGTAGAGCAATAGAGGAATGAAAAGAGCAAAGTGGGTGGGTTCTGGGCTGCCTTCCCGCTCTTCTACGTCCTTGCACGGAATCTCAGGTGCCTTTGTGTCCTTTGAACTATATAGCGGCTGAGTTTCGTGTCCTTAAGATACCCTCGTTGTTCAAAGGTTAGAGTGTAGTACTGTCTGTTCACTGGTTGCTAAAGAGAGTATCTGGGAGTGTTACCGCAATCTGTGTAACTGTAGGTTATTTTACAGAGGAGAAATGGAAACTAGAAATGCTAATAGAGACGGTCAATCTTGCTATAGTCTTGCACAGGTCAGTTTTATTAATTCATCCTGTTTGTCCGTTTTTCTTTTTCTATCGAGTCACTTCTTGATAAGCGCTGAAGTCGTTTTAGCCCGAGAGAAACCACAATAATTATGAGGATTAAATCTACGTTTTTTATGTGTTTTTATGAGTGACTTACTCATTTATTTGTGCATCAGAGTCCTTGTATGGGTGATATTTCAATTATTCTTGACTTACCGTTCAAGAGAGAGAGAGAGAGAGAGAGAGAGAGAGAGAGAGAGAGAGAGAGAGAGAGAGATTTTAGTTATTCTGTTAATTGTCTCTCGTGCGTGTGACCCTGCGCGTAGTGTTATCTGGATCAACAGGTAGCCAGCCAGTAGGAGCCTTGAGTCAGTGGCGGTGACGCGTGGATCAGAGAAACACATGACGTGAGTTCAATGACTTACAGGAAGCTTATATATAACCTTCTTCAAAATATGTCCTCTTGTCACACACACACACACACACACACACACACACACACACACACACACACACACACACACACACACGTGCTTTTCCGCTCCTTTCTCTAGCAATGACTGATTAATTTCGTCGCTAGAATATCACGAAGGAAAGATTACTTGTGTGTATTGTAAAAAGGAGACACTGGCGTAGGTTTTTCTTTATATTACTGAGATCGACGAAGAGAGAAAAGGGGTAATTAGAATCAGAAGGGACTCGTTCGTAAATAACACTGATTCTACAAGTGTTACCCCTTAAACACATTTCGCTTTCTATAATATGTGCTTCCTCCCGGGCATGTCCAGGCACTCCCCTCCGAATTCAGAAATGTACTCTCACCACGACTATTTTCCAAGGCCACCGATTAAGTTTTCAAGAGTGTTTCTCCAGTTCATAGTGTAGAAAACTTGTCACTCTGCCTCTACAACTATAAAAATACCTTAAAAAATTCGTATATATTTAAGTAAAGCCTTTTGAAACAGTGGAGGTGAAGCATAGAAGTGTTTGAGGATGCGAGTCTCACGTTCTTCCACTACGACCTTCCCTATCGTTCCTTAGGTCTTCACATTCCTTTCCCTTCCTCCCCATTTTTGCCCCATTCTTCCCTATTTTCTACTTTGTCATCTCCCTAAGAAGTTAGTCTGTCAACCCCTCACCACTTTCCTCTCAATGTTTGTATGTCAGCCCTCCATCAGTCTTTCCCTTTGTCTGTCACTACACCAGTTCCTCCCTCAGTCTGTCTACACTAATTCCTCCTCAGTCTGTCTTTCACCACACTAGTTCCTCCCTCAGTCTGTCTGTCACCATACCAGTTCCTCCCTCAGTCTATCTCTCCTCACACAACTGGTCCCTTTCCTACCCCTACTAGTCCCTGTCTGTACCTAACTTAATCTATACCTAACAATCTATCTCTTCTCAAAAAGTCTCTTCATCTATCTCCCAGTCAGTACTTGCATGATTCTTCTCCCATTATCCTGCATACCTTCTCCTGCCCATCAGCTTTCTACCTCCACCTCTTCACTCTGCCTCCGCGTCACTTAGCTCGGCGCATCCATAATAAGACAACATTGCATTAGCGTATGTAAATAGTTACCTACATGGAGTTGCCGAGGCCACACGTCACTCCCTTAGCTTCGTGATGTTTTGCAGTGAGAGACGGGGCCAGATAAGGTGGAATAACATGAGAACAGTGCATTAGGATTTTTTTTTATTTAGTAATACATTCTATATAGTTTCCTTTGACAGATATGTGTACGCATGTTACAAAACCAGTATGTGTTGTGTTGCAATATATTTTTATGTTACATTTATTCTTTGTTCATGTTTCTTTTTCGTCTTTTTTTTGTAAGTATCATCACCATAGGTATGAAAATTAACTTAGTCATTGGCAACTATATAAATGTATAGTATATATGTATGGAAGCAATAGAAAAATAGGTTTAAACTATGAGATGAAGAAAGGAAGTGTATGTTGACAAATTGACAGAAAAAAAAAAAAAAAAACATGGGATATATGTATACGATATTAAACGAGAAGACTAAAGAAAAAAAATATATAGAGACAAAATACAACGAATAACAACCAGAGAAAATAAAATAATGATAATAATAATAATAAAGCTAACATATAACAATTATTCTCATGGCTGACTTCCGAGTAGCATATCATTTGAACCAGATTTTGGCAAGGCAAAAATAAATAAGAATAAAACTAGCATCTGTTCCTTACACACACACACACACACACACACACACACACACACACACACACACACTACCTTCAGCTCTCTATGGTAATGAGCGCCTGGGGTAAGAGGTGTGGAGCTGAGAAAGAGAGAGGGAGAGGCTGCAGGTAAGAAGGAAAGGAGAAAGTATCGTGTTGGGACGCTAGATTATTGCACCAAGTTATACCTTTCCTTTAACCTCGCACATCTCATTCCCTCTCCCTCTCCCCTTATCTCTCTTTCTTTCTCTCTCTAATACCCGTGTTTCTTGCGTCGCTGGGGCTTTGGTGGACTGTGCTCAGGTTCAAGGGGCGGCGGTGGGTTTCTGTCGAGACAAGTATCCACCTCAGGCACCCAAATTTCCCCAGGGCCGCACTTTTCTTTCTCGTACTCGCCCACCTGAAGCACCCTGACTGGCTCCTTCTTGTCCTCCTTCTGCTTCTCCGTCCCCCGCTTGCTCTCCCCGACTTTGGGCTTCACCAGGTGTTCCTCCGCCTCGACGCATCTGTGAGAGTAACCGGGGTAAAGGTTAAGTTAAAAGTGTCACTCTATACAGTCAGTCGCCGCGTCACGTCAAGTCGAGGGAACAAAAAACAGGTTGAGGTTAATACTGTTAGTGTGAGAGGCGAGGTCGTTCACCGTGTGTTAGTGTGGCACTGTTTTGCTTGCTGCCGATTCTTGTTTTCCCCTTTCTCCCCTGACTTTCATGTCTGGAAGTCTGCTTGGACTTTTTTTTGCACGTTTACTTTCTCTTTCCTTTGACTTTAGGGTCACTTCTCCTCGCCTCTCTGTTGTATATGTGGGAAAAGTTGCAAAGGTATCAAGAAAGAAAGAAAAGAAGAGGTACTCGGTAATCTTTTAAGGCCTTTCTGTTTAGGGATAGCACCTCAACGAGTTTTTTTTCTTTTCATTGTATTCCAAGGCTAATACTCCTCTTACATAACAAAGACAATAAGCAAAAAATTAAATCCAAACTTTATTGGAATATAAAGCTAAAGAACGATAGACCAACCACTTGATATGCCCAGTGGTTCACCATTTTACTTCTACCACGTCTGTTTTCTCTAGGACAGTGCCTTTAGCTGTGGCATTTGGAAACACCTCACAGTGTTTGGTTACAGTTAACCCTTTCACTGTTAATTAAGCTTTTTCATCATCCTCTTCCTCAACTTTGAAGATATTTTTATTCACGGCGCTGCAGTCTCTTAAGAACGTATAGGATAGAAACGATAAAATCAATTGATGACTATTTTGCCTCTTTATCCAAAACAATTTAACTCCTTCACTGCGGTATGAGACAATTAACAACATCAATGGTAATGCATGAGATCTATAACAGCATCTGTGAGGAATGAAGGCATGAAAATTCTACCCAATTTAAAGGTTTTTGGTAACTATTGAACAGATAAATGTCATAGAGTGATCAATTATTTAGGAAAGATGGAACAAATAGGATTGAATGGGTTAATGTATTGGTTTTAATGTGGAAGGCTTAAAACAAGTAAAATATCAACATACAAAGTTAAAGAGTAAGAAAAAGAACCATCTCCATTAGATAGCCTTCTTTAGCACAGAAATTCCCGAAAATAAAGCCTCAGTGTATTAAAAGATCTATAACTTACATGTCTAGTTCACCGACGTAAATCTCGTGGTGTTTACACTTGGGCTTGTCAACTTTGGTCTGGTGCGGCACTTTGATAGCGAAGGGTGCCCCGTTCTCGTCCTCATGGAAGCTGATGTGCCCTGGCTCCGGTTCCACGATCTCCAGCACTGTCAGCTGTGGATGAGCCTGTGGGCGTCTCTCCCTTCTCGAGCGACATCTGTTGGAGGAGATATTAATTTAAGTGGCAGCTCTGAGGATGCTGGGGGAAAGGTGATCTCTGGTTAAGTTATGGCCGGAAAGGAGAAAGTTATATTGAAAAAGGGGAAAATTGTGGGTTGTTTAATAGAAGCTTGGTGGAAAAAATAGATAAGTGGTATTGCTTATGAGATGATTCCATTTTTTCATGGGATGGAATGTACTACTGAGTTATGGCGTAAATGCTAAGGGCAATTGCACATTAGGAAAGTCATGGCAAAAAATAGGGTGAAGATATCATTCCACAAACCGTAAATGAAAAAATATAGGTAATTGGATTACTTCACTTCGTGGCAGCGGACACTTTTATATCTATTACGAAAAGATAGGTGTATAGAAGATTAGCTCCTTCAGTACTGGAACGGATTCTGATATTTTATTGTGTTCAGTATTTGTCGATTCAATACAGCTTCAGAAACTCATATGGAGATTAAAATAGTACAGACTCTGGCCATTAATCTTCTGACCTCCAAAAACTCTTCTTAATGTCAATGAAATCGTCTAATTACATCCAAAACTCGTGGTGAAAATGTGTCCCCATTACTGAAGGGATCACCATAGAAAAAATAGTTATCTCCACGAAAGAGTTTCAAGACCAGGAAGAGGAGAAGAATGGGGATATCGAAGTAAGGTAAAGAGGATACACCACTAATACATCTTCGAGGAGGCGGGAAATAATAAATAGAATAACAACTCGAAGGGCAGTTATGAATGAGTGGTCAGAGAGAGATGCTGTGTGTCCGGGAAGGAGGGAAGGGTTCAGCGGTAAAGGAAGGTTGAGCTACAATACTATTTCATCAGTGAGTTCCCTTTACGCATTGTACTGCAACACTTTGTAATAAATAGCGCGGCTGGTTTTTCCCTTCTCGTTTAGACTGTTACACAAGGCAAGAGTTCCGGGCGTTTCTGAGGTGTGGCAAGGTGAGTTTTGAGGGCAATGGGTTTATGGAGCGTATAATATGAAGGGAGACTTAAAAGGTACATGAGAGAAGTTTGTTTAGGGAACTCTGGAATATTAGAGGTATATGAAGGAAGTTTGGTGTGGCAAGGTCATGTGAGGGTTTGAGTGCGTGTGTATCTAGATGCATTAAGTTTAGGGAGAGTAGAAAAAGAAAGGAGACTTAAAAGGTATATGAAAGAAGTTTGTTTTGGGAAGCGTGGAATATTAGAGGTGTATGAAGGAAGTTTGGTGTGGCAAGGTCATGTAGTTTTGAGACGTTTAGCTGACAGAGGAACATGTAAATAACCACAAAGACAAATAAAGGAAGAGAAAACAGTAGCAGAACTAAATACACCTTTAAGTTGTTTGTGGTGAGGTAGACTATGCGAGATAGGATGTGGGACAGGAAATGCGAAGGCTCGGAGATAGGAGGGAGTGGTGGGGAGGCTGGGAGAGGTGAAGGCACTGAAGGAATGTGGATGTCGTGGTGTTATTTCGTCAGTCATGAGCCATCTTGCCGGAGGATGCGAGAATGAAAGAATTGAACGTGCAGGGGGAGGAAGAGGAAGAGGAAGACTATTGTGACTAATCTTTCCTGTCATCACATCCTTATCATATCCACTACTATCATCACTATCAGCAATTCATGGCGGAACCACGAATACCTGGGTATATTGCACAATCTTCGTATCACCACTATCGTCATCTCACAATCCCTACCAAGAATAGTATCATCATCCTCATCGCCTCCACTATCACTTTCACTACCACCAGCACCACAACAACTTTTACACCACTATTACCATTCTCCTCCTTCACACAAAACTACATACATTATTCATCCACGCCCCTCCTCCCCCCAAAAAAAGAATAAATAAATAAATAAATAAACAAAAAGGGGAAAAAATGAAGAAAAAAAACAAGAAAAAACTTCAATCTTATAAACATTTTTGAGAGACCAGCACCCACCATTTAATTTGACCTTGGCCGGATTCCCTTCGTATATATAAAAAAGAAAAAACAAACTCCACCCCCGCCAAGCATTAACAAGAACACCTAGCTCGTCATCCTTACCTTCCTTCGTTAGGTAATAGAGACAGGCAGTGAGGTGCATCAATGGCTGTCCTCCAGGTGTGGGTGGGTGAGGAGGAAGACCTTGTTACGACATAGCCCAGGTGATCAGGGCTTTACTGTACCTCAAGGCTTTACAGGAGGTGATGCAAAGAGGGATGCTGAAGGAACGTGGCGGGTGATACAGAGAAGAGACAGAGAAAACGTGACGTGATACAGAAGAGAGAGAAAGAGAAAACGGTACATGATACAGAAGAGTGAGAAGAAAATGTGATAAATGATACAGAAGTGAGACAGAGAACGTTATAAGTGATACAGAGGAGACAGAAAGAATGTGACGGGTGATACAGGGTAGAAAAATAAGGAACATGTAGCAGAAAATAAAAGAGATAGAAAGGAAAGAGAGACCTAAAGAATAGTAAAGAGGGAGATAGTGAATATATTATATCAAAGAACAAAAAAAAGAGATAAGGAGATAGAAAAGGAGGAACAAAACAAAACAGAAGAATAAAAGGAAATGAGAAGAAATAGAGTGAAAATAAGATGATAGGAGCACAAGAAATGAATAATAAAGAGGAAAATGGATAGATTGTAGAGGAGACGAGCGAGGAAAAAGAGAAAGGAAAGGTAATGGAAGACAAATCGAGCTATTAACTCTTACTTGGCCATTCGAGGTAAAGGAGACTGATAAGAATAAAGAAAACACTTACTTTGTGGGATCGTAGGAACCGTACAGTAGCTCAGGACAGTCCAACACGCGCCGGACCCAACTCACACCCCGGGAATCTGAAAGGCGTCATCACCATTGTCATCATCATCATCATCATCATTGTCATCATCATCATTGTCATTATCATCTTCATTATAATTGTCGTCATCATCATCACTAATCTGTTCATACACATTTTCCTTCTTTCATTGCTGGACAAGACGTATTTTCTTGCAAGGTCGTCATGAAACACACACACACACACACTCTCTCTCTCTCTCTCTCTCTCTCTCTCTCTCTCTCTCTCTCTCTCTCACATACACAACACACACACACACAACACACACACACATACACACACACACACACACACACACACACACACACAAAGCACTGGGGTATAGACAAAAAATAGCAACAAAAAAGGATAAAGTTGACCTTGAAAACCTGCTTAGTATCCTTTCATATTGGGTGTGCTACCAGGCAGACTGACGGACAGGAAGCGAGGCATGCTAGCAAGTAAACAGTCAAACAGTCACGTAGCGCTCTATCCACAAGCTTAGCGCCCTCATGATACGTGTATTACAAAGCAGTGGAGTATTAGTCAGGTTGATATTGACGCTGTAGGTTAAAATGTAAGTATATTTGAAAGGTACGGAGAGGGAAGGCATTTTTTTGTGGAAAGAGAGAGAGAGAGAGTCTTATTCAGTATTATCCAGCGTGGTAACGATCTGAGTATATAAGAATAAGAGTATATCAATAAACAAACTAACTTAATAAGATCAAATAAACAAATTGAATGAAAAAAAGAATGAAAAATACGTTCACTAATTTCCTGCTCCACGAGAAAAACAGACATACAAATAAATTGAAGCGAAAAAAGAGAAAAAAGCAAAGAAAGAAAGAGACAAGAAAAATCAAACGGAAAAGGGAATTAAAGAAAATTAAACAGCAGGGACAGACACACACTCCTTGTAGAGTTTACGTCACGCCCATGAGATGAGTAACTTTCTTTTCTCAGACGTAATGACATGAGTGGCGAGGAAGTGGGACGTGAGATAGTGGCGGCGGCGGTTGTGATGGTAGCGGTGGCGGTGGTGATGGTGATGGTGGTGGTGATGGTGATGATGGTGGTGGTGGGCGACCGTGACCTGAACAGAGAACACTCGCCACACGCTGGACTAGATCCGTCACATTTCCGTACCAATAAACATAAACTGGTCGATAAAAAAAGACATATTGATTTCTTTTATGGAAGAAGGGAAGCTGGCCAAGGACAAAAAAGAAATGATATGGAAAATAAAAAGCCCACTAATTTGGCAGTCCCTTTAAAGTGCAAAAGAGCCGAAAGACAGTGACAAACGTCTTGAAACCTCCCTCTTTAAATAAGGATTAGCCGATAAGGAAGTAGAAAGACAGGCGGTTTGATGGAGGTGGAGATAGGGAGAAAGATAAAGGCATAGATAGATAGACTGACTAACTGATGTCGGAACAGATGTATAGACCGACATGGGTAGAAGAAAGTTGGAGCTAACGGATACGAAAGTAGAAAGAAGAATAGGTAGTGGGGAGGATAGGTAGGCGTAGTGACTAACTGAAAAGATAAACAGTTACAGGTAGATAAATGGAAGAAGACAGGCAAACACGAAAGTAAACAGAAACAATGACTACTTAAAAGAGAAAATTGCAAGACAGAGAGACAAAGATAAAGAAAGCTCAGAGAAAGACAAATAGAAAGAGATGAAGACTGTCATACCAACTAACAGACATAGAAACAGACATACAGATAGAATGAGAGATAGGGATAGGTAGACAAAACATTATAATTCATCCCCCAATCATTATCAGCTTCAGTCATTTCATCGGTGAAGAAAGGAATCCCTCATTTTTCACTATTCCATAAACTGCCACATTAGGCCTACTTCCTGTTTCCTGTTCAGTTCACGGTCACCCACCACCACCACCACCACCACTATCACCACCACCACCACCATCACCACCATCACCACCACCACTATCACCACCACCACCATCATCACCACCACTATCACTTCCTTTATACTTTTATGTCAAAAAAAAAAAAAAAAAATCTAATGGAAGCAAATGCAAGAAGTTAACCAATACTCCCAATCTTTCATTCCTTTTCCTGATAAACCCTGGAACTCGCTACCTGCTTCTATATTTCCAACTTCCTATGACTTGACTTTACGAGTATTTAAGAGGGAAGTTTCAAGACATTTATCCCCTACTTTTAGCTAATTCTTTTGATATATAAGGGGACTGGCAAATGAGTGGGCTTTTTTATTTTCATTGCTTTTGTTGCCCTTCCGCCTCTTACATAAAAAACAGTTACATACAGTATAACATTTATAATCTAGAAGTAATAAACAGCAAAGCTCGTCTCATTTTATCAAACTGAGGCATGAGAGGAACACTACGTAATTTTTTGAGCCAGCATTCTTCACGTGATATTTTAACGCTGCCGTGGATTTGAAGTATTTTCATAATTGGGTCTCGGCGGAAGGTGCAAGGGAAGGATCAAAGGCTGACAGTATTCAATATTTCGCGAGAACAGTAGAGAAGGAAGAGGAAAAATTTGATGGAATATGAGAGAGAGAGAGAGAGAGAGAGAGAGAGAGAGAGAGAGAGAGAGAGAGAGAGAGAGAGAGAGAGAGAGAGAGAGAGAGAGAGAGAGTGAATGAATAATAATATACCATCATTAAAATGTATTAACTTGTCTTTGTTCACCGGACATTCTTTACCGTGCTTTTTTGACGTGTGTGTGTGTGTGTGTGTGTGTGTGTGTGTGTGTGTGTGTGTGTGTGTGTGTGTGTGTGATCAACAGGCCGTAACCCGATGTATAAACGATCTAACTCTTTGTAATGATATCAAATCCCTTTACACACATAATCAGCTGTCTTGTCTGTCGATTCCTGGCTAGTTAGTCATCCACCCACCCAACCATCGCGTTTCTTTAAACTTCCCACGGTTTTTTTTTTCCCTCATTAAAAGTATCATTTAACCCTCGCCATGTGACTCAGTTATTAGTGATGCTTACACACACACACACACACACACACACACACACACACACACACACCAGCTGATAACGGTACACGCATGACTGCTTCATACATTACCAAGGTTCAGAATGTGTGTAACTGAAACATTAACACCAGAGATTTTACCATGAGTTGCCTCGTTTAAGACTTTTGTTGTGAATATTTCATGTGTCATTGAAGGAAAGGTTTATAGGAATGATGAGGTGGTGGAGGAAGGAGCAGAAGTATGAGGAAGAGGAGGAGGAAGAGAAGTAAACTGTGTATGTTAAATCATAGCATATTTGATGTATCAACATACTCATAAAGAGGTGAAAAAAAATTGATATGGTTTTCCACCTAAAAATTAAAAGGATAAGTATAGGAAAATGTTCCACAAAAAAAAAAAAAAAAAAAAACTAAATCACTAACTTAATTAAAAGATACTGACATTTATTTCTGATCACTCCTTTGTTCTCCTCTTCTGAGACACTCCAAATCGTAGTAACGTGAAAAACAGAGACTCATTCACAAACTCATACGGGTGACCATTTCTCTGCACTTAGGCGGAGAGAAAGAGAGGGAGGGGAGGAGGAAGGAACAGTAACTCACCACTCTCCTTCCTCACGTTCCGTTCACCGACCCTCAGACAAGCGGAGGTAAACAAACGGCCCAGCCTTCCCTCGCACCTACTGACTCACGTTCCCAGTCAGCTGTTTAGACATGACTGATTCACACATGCTTAGTCAGTTGAGAAGACGTAGCCAGGAAGGGTCGCATCCGTAAACCTTTTCTCTACTATTTGTTGCATCTTTCCTTCATTACTAACCACTCTGAGACGTATTTCATTGTTCTGCAGCCACCTTCACAAATAATGATGAGAAAAATGAAGATGAAAAGAATAAAACTTTCTCCCTACTAGGATATAAACAAATAAAGCCTTTTTTCTACTGTTTGTTACATCTTTCCTTCATTATTAACCACTAAGACATATATTTCCTTGTTCTACAGCCGCCTTCTCAAATAAAGATAAAAAGAATAAAACCACATGCCGTTCTGAGTTAGGGGAATAAAATTACATGCTCTTTAGACGCAAGGACGGTCTCATGCATTATTAACAGGAGTGCAGACTCAAAAACTCAATCAATTATTATGATAGTATGCAGTGTAACCTTCACGCTAATAGAAAAATGCATAATTTGTGTGAGTAAGCTTGTTATCATTGTTCTTATTAGCTAATCTGGTTTCGTTGCCTCACTGCCACGCTGACAAGAAGCAATGTTATACGTGATCTTTAGGTTTTATCGGTCAGAGGTAATTAGGCAATGGCAGTGTGGCGCAAAATAATTGACACAGACTCACTTTCGGAACCAAAACATGGTGGAACGCTTTGCCTTTTTTAAAAATTTTTTATAGCTTACGTTGGTGAGAAATACTCTTAGTTGGATAATGACGGTGCATGCCGTATAAAAACACAACGCGACCTCGAAACTAAAACAATGCGCAACTCGGCTCACTGTACTTTCACTCGGCTCAGCCTCGTACATTCACTTACATATTTCACCTTTTGTCTTCCAAATCTTATCTCTCATGAACTATTGGCAGTCTTGCAAACCATGACACATTCTCAACAGATCAAATTCCTTAGAACTGAAAGAAAAACAAGCAATAGAGGAAACCATATAAAGCTAATTGATTTGTGTATGGTTTATTCCTCCATCAGCTATTCTAACAAAAAGGAAATAGGGCTTTATTACTCTGCCAAATGTCAAGGCTTGATGTAGTACTAGGAGGGTTGCTTCCTTCTAGTGAACAATGGCGACGCTGCTACCTGACGTGGGGCGCATACATAAACAAAGATGCTTCCCTGCGTTGCTAAGATGAGGTACCCGTAGCAGGAAAGCCTTGAACGTGAATAGGCTCAGATTATCAACTAAACCTCCCACTCTTCAACTCACAAGAAACGAAATAACAGAAATAAAATCATCATAGGCAAGAGCTTCTTTTCTTTAATGCTTTGTTCTCTCAATACGACTGTGTATAGAGATTAGAGGTGACATCTTAGACTTCATGGATTTTTCTTTATTACTGGTGATGCAGAGTCGGTGTTAAGCTAGAACGTAAGAAAACAAGGGAAGCTGCAAAAATGACTAGGCATACATGTGACTATCTCTCTATAAAACATGTCTACTTATTTCTTACTCCTCTTTTGAAACTCCCTACTGACTTGGGACGATAAGAAAGTAATGGAACACAATAGAATGAAGGGTGGTGTGTGATGGAGCAGGACAGAATATAAATAAGTGTATGTGTGTAGGATAGACATTGGTGTGTGACGTAATAGGATAGAACATATGTGAGTGCGTGAGGATGCGTGGGAGAAAGTAGATGTATGACAAAACCGGACGGGAAGGAAAAGAAAGGAAGATGAAAAGAAAGTAAATAAATGTCAAGCAGTGGATCAGATTGTGTGCTGACGCGACCACCAAAATCCACGAAGCTCTGAGTCACCGCTGAGTCCCACGAGTACCTTCTCACGCACCTTCGTTTTTACTGAAGTTCCTGTGAATCATGCACGACCTTCGCCTGACTTGTAGCTTGTTACTCCAGGATCACCTTCTCCTCTCCCTGTCATCAACTTTTTGTTCTATACAACTCCATTTCATTTTACCTGATGTTATTTAATTTAATTTTTTTGTAAGGTGGGTAGAATGATGCTTATTTCTTTTGTGTATTTCTTCGCTTATCTATTTATTTTTACTTTCATATTTTTTTTTTTATTTGTGTGTGAGTACGATGGATGGGGAGATGTATCCTGTTCTCTCTCTCTCTCTCTCTCTCTCTCTCTCTCTCTCTCTCTCTCTCTCTCTCTCTCTCTCTCTCTCTCTCTTACACACATTTTGACTCCCTGTTTTCATCTTTCTGTGTTCCTTACTCTTCCTATTTATTTCAGACTGCATTAAATTTACAAAGTAGTAGTAGTAGTAGTAGTAGTAGTAGTAGTAGTAGTAGTAGTAGTAGTAGTAGTAGTAGTAATACACACACACACACACACACACCGCTAATCGTACCTTCCTTCATGCATCAGAACCTTTCACCTGTACCCGCGGCCCTCACGTCCCCGCCCTCCTGCCAGTCAGCCAGCCAGCCAGCCAACGCACCAATGCACCACCGCCTAGCCAGCAACGAATGAAAGCGATAGTAGAAACGAAGTACCTGACTCAGAACCCTCCTTGATTGACCTATAGGTAAGAACTTTCACCAATGCACAAGTATCCACCCTCCCCCCTCTGCCTCCCCCACCACCATTGTCACCAGCGAGAACAAAAACAGCTATCATTGATCTAAGGGTGTGTGTGTTAAGATCCTGTCACTCCCCCACACTTTCACTCTTCTCCGGGAGTCAAGTGTCGGGCGTGTAACGTAGCCTAGTGGTGGGCGGCGGCCTTGGCTTTGACCTGAAGAGGAGGAGGAGAAGGAGGAAGAGGAGTTTTGTGCCCCTCTCACCACACCATCGCAGGATCGGTTGAAGGAGTGTGTTTATTCCTAAAATGTTACTTCACCTTGTTCCGGTCACGTTTTGATAGTGTGGTGTGAGTGTTTGTGTTTATGTTATTTACGTGATGGTTTCTCACGAATCATGAGAAATATCATCCTGAAATGCTACAGTTTTAATATTGTGTTGTGAGTGTTATTTGAACTGTCATGAGTGTGTTCGTATTTTACTTGATGGTTTCATACGAATCATTAGAAAAGTCATCTTTAAATGCTACTTGATCTCAATTCCAGTACTTTTAACAGATCTTTACTTAATGTTACAGTTTTCAAGAGTGTTTCGTTCATATTCAAATGTGAATTCTGCATCAATAGTAAGGAAACACTATTTGATTCGTAAACGTTATTTTGCCAAATTTATATTACTTTTAATGATCTGCAATGAATATCATCATAGCTTTCAAAAGCATTTCCATATCTTAGTCGATAGTTAAACGCACATTCTTCACTAGTAACGTAAACAAAAATAGAAACACGACTTACAACCCCAGTGACCTTTGAAAGTAGTCCAGATGAGAGACAGACAGAGAGAGGGAGCAGGTCATTTGAGAATACGAACACAAGACTGCTACATGCATCGAGTTCAATGAGTGTCTTGGCCTTAAGATATGTACAAGGGAGGGTCATGGGATACGCGAGACTGTGAGAGGTGTGCATGAACACTGAGGCTCAAACCAGACGTCCTTCATGTAACGTAGGGACTCGGAGGTCAACGCCAGTGTGGAGAGTACGGATTACCGAGGCAGACTTGCATGCGCAGGCGAGTATTACCTGTTTGTGTACAATTTTCTCATCGTGTTAAATGCGCGAAGTTGAAGGAGACACGAGACGACGTAAAGATTAAAGGTTACTACAAAGCGAGTCAAATACAGAGCGAGTAAAATATAGCTTGCCAAAAGAGGAGAAAATGGCGTGGAGGAGTAAAAGAGGAATGTTAAAAGGACAAGGGTGGTAACGAAAAAAGAGGAAGGAAATTAAGACGAGAATGAAGAAGATTAAGAAGAGTTTTAGAAAAAGGGTGAAGATAAAGAGGAAGAAGAGGAGGAGGAGGCTTAGGATGAAAGCGAAGACGACGAGGACAAGGACGAAGAAGAGAGGGCGGTGGATTATGTGAGAGGGGAATGAAGACGAGAGATAAAAGGAGGAGGAGGAGGAGGAGGAGGAGGAGAAAAAGGGGGAGGAGGAGGAGGGGAAATATGATGTTGAGAAGGAGGAGGAGGAATATGATGTTGAGAAGGAGGAGGAAGTTTAGAGAAGAAGAGGAAGGAGATTTGAGATAGGACTATACGAGGCATGTAGTAGATCGTAAGGTGACTTGAAATGAAGCAATGTTGATAAGTGCCTCACAGCTTCTCCTCCACCTCCTCGTCCTCGTCGTGGTAAAAGCGAGCTGCATTGTGTCAAGTTAGTATTTTCCCCAGTCTTTCCCGACACACTACACTCAAGTTATATAGCCACACGTATCTTTCCTACTCTCATCCTGCTACTAACCGCTTCAGTGCTTGGATGCATTTCATATTTATTCTGCTTATTATTTGTCAATATTATACAGCTTAAGAAACTCATGTATGGATAAAAAATAAATAAATAACACAAACTCTGGCCATAAATCCTCTGATCTCCATAGACCCTTCCTAATGTCAATAAAATAGTCTAATCACATCCAAAACTCGTGGTAAAAATGTGTCCCAGTACTGAAAGGGTCAATGTCTGTGCTGAGCAAAACTTCAAGAAAGGAAGATCTGGGGTTGTATGTTTGTATCTACTTGTTAGTCACCTCCATCACCCGCCATTGCCACCTTCACCTTTTTTTTGTTTTTTTGTTGCTGTTGTTTTTTGTTTGCTGCACCGGAAAGTGACTGTTGTTATTTTAGTCTCAAAGTTCACTCTTATCAATACACAACCACCGGCTCTGCGTACACGTGTGTGTGTGTGTGTGTGTGTGTGTTAACCATTCAACCCAGCGTCCTCTCATTCTGATATGCATCGTAACACGTTATCACAGAGGACACCATGCACCACGCCGCCTGCTACTTGTCACATATACCGACCTTGGCTCTCTCTCTCTCTCTCTCTCTCTCTCTCTCTCTCTCTCTCTCTCTCTCTCTCTCTCTCTCTCTCTCTCTCTCTCTCTCTCTCTGCAGCCAGTACATACTAGATCGGTAGTAAGGTTAGTGTGGCACCTCAATTCCCAGAAGTGAATGCAAACATGTATCTAAGTACCGCCATGCCTCTATCACAAGTATTACAGTGATTCCATTCCATTACAATACTTGGAGCATGTTTCGTGTGTGTGTGTGTGTGTGTGTGTGTGTGTGTGTGTTCGTCTGATTAAGAAACAAGTCATATCCTTAGGTGTTGGCTGAGAATTATAATTGAATATCAAAGTTGAAAAATTTCTCTGATAATGGAGAGAGAGAGAGAGAGAGAGAGAGAGAGAGAGAGAGAGAGAGAGAGAGAGAGAGAGAGAGAGAGAGAGAGAGAGAGAGAGAGAGAGAGAACACTACACTTCTACTTACTGCTAAAGGGAAAGTAGTACGTAGGGAAGGTCAGGACGTAGGACACACACGCCAGAAGGATCAGTGAGATACGCATTCTGAAAGGCGGTTGAAGGCGACTCACGACGAACAGTGTCAACAAAACCTCCTCGGCGATAAACACAACACGCGCGTCTCTTAAGCAGCCAGATGAACCGCCTCCAACTTCTTACGCGTCTTCCAAACAACAACCCGAAGAACGCGCGCTGCAAACGGTTTAAATACCCAGCCGAAAGGAGGCGTGCCGGCAGAGAGAGTTGCCTAGTGTTCTTTTGAGATGGCCAGTGGTTCTGTGCGTTAGAAGTCCTCATCTCTCTCTCTCTCTCTTCGCCTCTTCGTCTCTTTTGTCTCTCCGTCTTCCTTCCTTCTCAACCTTATCGTGGGTAATATTAGCGATCGTTGGGTTAATTTCTGGGTCTTACTGTGCGTAGTGAATGAATCTTGCTTTCCTTCCCCTTGCCCTCCTTAGCCTTGACTTCTAAGAATGTGTGCGTGTGTTTGTGTGTGTTTAAAGTATCAGATATTAATGATCCTCTTGACCTTGACTGTCCTAAAATCTGTTTTATGAGAGAGAGAGAGAGAGAGAGAGAGAGAGAGAGAGAGAGAGAGAGAGAGAGAGAGAGAGAGAGTGTGTGTGTGTGTGTGTGCGTGAGCGTGAGCGTGTGATTATGCGTGAACATAGATAAATGACAGCAATTATAACACATTAGAAAACCGGAGAATGCGAAGGACAAACCGAATGGATTGCAAGAAAGACAACGATGATGTAATGACTGATAAACTAAAAGAGCGAACACAACACACCAACAAACTCCATCGCCGTCAACCTTTCGCTCATTCTCACGAGATAAAAGTTAACGGATGAAATTAATCAGTCATACTTCATACTTTTTCACTCCAAGCATGCCATTGTTATCTGAAGGCCACAAGGTTCGTAATAGTAGTGTAATCGTTCTTTATTTTTATCTATGACTTTTTCGTTATAGTATCGTTACTCAGACATCAATTACTTTTTTCCTTCCCCCCTCCCTCCCTCCCTCTCTCTCTCTCTCTCTCTCTCTCTCTCTCTCTCTCTCTCGTCTCTGATTGCTTCTCTTTTTTCTCTCTCCTCT